>JADBJO010014029.1:0-5000 GCA_016801955.1 Conus betulinus | reverse complement strand
CACAACACAATACACACACATACTCTCTGTCTCTGTCTCACACACACACACACACACACACACACACACACACACACACACAATACACACACATACTCTCTGTCTCTGTCTCTGTCACACACACACACACACACACCACACACACACACACACACACACACACACACACTCAACGTGAACCACGCCGTCTTCTCCCAACATCACCTATTCTTCATTTGTTGACTTCATTCATTTCTTCATCGGCTCATTCCTAATTCAAACACCACAGACTACCCCGAGACAAAGGCCCAGTCAAAAACAATCCCCACCCTCACCCCTCCCCACCCGGAATCTTGATGACCTCCGACCCCCCACCCCCTCTCCCGTACACCTGCCCCCCCCCCCCCCCCCCACCCCCACCCCGCCTCCACCTGCATCATCAAATATTCACAGCAGCATCATTCCAACAACCGGGGGGAATCTGTCGCAAGGTGCGAGGCAAAAGATCCACAGCGGAGGAGGAGAAGGACTTCATCAATTATTAATCCACCCTGAGGGAGGAAGGGCAGGGTGGTGGGGGGGGCGAGGTCGTGGGGAGGGTATGGGGTGGATGTGTGTGGGGGGGGGGGGGGGAGTGAAGGGGGATCACCTCCTCCTAGCTATGCCCATAAACAGCAGCCGCCTCCCCACCTTCCTCCTCCTCCTCCTCCTAACCAAGGGCGGTCAGGAAGGAGATGTTTTGGTGCGAGCTTTCCTGGACCATCGAGTTAGAAGAGAAGCCAGGGGCATGACAGGAAGGGGACTGGGCATAAGACAGACCAGGGACACTGGGAAAGATTCGACGTCATTGTGGAACCGAGGGGCATGATGGGAAGAGACTGGGCATATGACAGGCCCAGGGACACTGGGAAAGATTCGATGTCATTGTAGAACCGAGGGGCATGACGGGAAGGGGGACAGGGCATATGACAGACCAGGGACACTGGGAAAGATTCGGCATCATTGTGGAACTGAGGGGCATGATGGGAAGGGGACAGGGGCATACGGCAGGTCAGCGACTTGGGGAAAGAGTCGACGTCATTGTGGAACCGAGGGGTAAGTGAACTCCCCAGCTGTGGGACTGAAAACCAGTCACTGTACAAATAAGATATACAACAGAGTGTAACACATACCACAAAATATATACAACACAGTGTGACACATAAAATGACACATACAACACAGTGTAACACATACCATTACACATAAAACACAGTGTAAAGTACCACAAAATATACAACACAGTTTGACACATACAATAACATATGCAACACAGTGTAACACATACCATTACACATACAACACAGTGTACCACATACCATTACACAAACAACCACACAGTGTAACACATACCATTTGACATAAAACACAGTGTAACACATGCAAACTATATATAAAACACAAGTAACACCATAAAATGAAATATACAACACAGTGTAACACACAGCAACACCTACAGCACAGTGTAACACATGCAACAACAACAACACACACACACACACACACACACACACACACACACACACACACACACACACGACACAGTGTAAGATACAACAATACCTACTACCTACAACAGTGTAACACATAACACATACAGCACAGTGTAACACACACAACAAAAATATATAACACAGTGCAATGTATACTGCAACACATACAACACAGCGTAACACATACAGCAACACACACAACACAGTGTAACACATACAATGACACCAGCAAGATAGTGTAACACATACAACAACACAGTGTAACACATACCATTACACATACAACACAGTGTAGCACATACCATTACACATACAACACAGTGTAACACATACCATTACACATACAATACAATGTAACGCATATGACACACACAAGATACTATACACACATACTACAAACACACAGTAGTACATACAAAAACACATACAACACCATGTAACAAACACAACAACACAGAATAACATACAATAACACTTACAACACAGTGTAACATATCCAGCACAGTGTAAACACATACAACACCGTGTGGCACATACAACACAGTGTAACACATACAATGTAGTGTAACATAGACAACAACACATGCAACACTGTACAACAACACATACCATACAAAAATACCTACTACCTACAACAGTGTAACACACAACACATACAGCACAGTGTAACACATAGAACAAAATATATAACAGTGCAACGCATACAGCAACTACTGTTGTACATACAACACAGTGTAGCACATACAACAACACAGCTGAACACATACAACAATGCATACAACACAGCGTAACACAGATATACACAAACACAGCATAACACACACAACAGTGTGTAACACATACAACAACACAGCGTAACACAGATACAACAACACAGCATAGCACACACAACACTGTGTAACACATACAACAACACAGTTGAACACATACAACAACATATACAACCAAGTGTAAACGAGGCTTTGCTTTTAAATGCAAAATACAAAACAAAACAATACAGAATACACATGAATTTTCAACTGGTGTGCGTGCGTGCATGCGTGTGTGCGCGCATGCACGCATGCATATGCGCGCGGCGTATGCACATGCATGCGCGCAAGTGGACATCCATGCAGAAAGTATTGTCTCGTGAACATTTCATGTCTATTATTTGCTGTCTGGGGACGATTTATACTGGTCAAAAATCTGTCAGTCTGTTTTGCATAGTGTGTTTAATACACATTATTTTGCTTTTTTTTTTTTTTTAATACAGAGTCTACTGGTCTTTTTTAGCTTGGCGCTTGAGAGTCGTCTGCTGTTATAAGGAGTATGGGGAATGACGGAGGTAGGTAGGGGGGACAAAAAAAAAAAACCGGGATGAAAACTCTAAAGATTTATCTCCCTTCCTAACCTCCATTCCACCCCCACCCCCCCCCACCCCCACCACCACCACCACCCCCTTCACCCCCTCCCCCTTCATTGCAAGGCTCTGTCCTTTGATTTGTGGACATCACAATGCTGCTTGATGAAGAGGAGGCAGAGACAGTTGGGAGGTCGATGGAAGGGTATGGGGTAAGGAGAGGGAAGGGGGAGAGGAATACAGACAGGCAGAGAGTGACTGCAGGAGCTATAGACAGAGAAAGAGAGAGAGAGAGAGTGAGAGGATGAGAGGGGGACAGACACACACACGGTGAAAGGGACAGAGAAAGGGGGGTGGGGGTAGGGGGTGGGCTGGGGGGCATGGAGGAACAGAAACTGAGAACCTAGATCTGGCAGAGAAATTTATGAATGTCTACAAGCCGGGGAAAAAAAATCAATGACTTCAGGTTGATTCCTATTTCTTTAGGTCTTATTCTCTCTCTCATACACACACACACACACACACACACACACAACTTCATTACATGTTGATCTGTACACTATACAAAATCCAACTCATAAAAAACATGCATTTGATTAAAAAAAAAAAAAAAAAAAAAAAGAAGACAAAAAGGTGAAGGAAGAAAGAGAAAAAGAAACAAAAAGGGAAAGCAGGAAATGGTATTGTAGCTAATCTAATTTTAACAGACGAAAATGTCACTTCCTTCTCTGGCTTCAAAAATACTGAACAGTGAACCATCAGCAAATCTCCCTTTGGCTGGAAAAGTGTTCAAGGGAGAACAAGAAACACTGATGCAGACAGAGAGGTGTAACGCTGATGAACAATCCATGAACACATCATCCACTGTCAGACAGAGAGGTGTGACGCTGATGCAGACAGAGAGGTGTAACGCTGATGAACAATCCTTGAACACATCATCCACTGTCAGACAGAGAGGTGTGACGCTGATGAACAATCCATGAACACATCATCCACTGTCAGACAGAGAGGTGTAACGCTGATGAAACAATCCATGAACACATCATCCACTGTCAGACAGAGAGGTGTAACGCTGATGAACAATCCATGAACACATCATCCACTGTCAGACAGAGAGGTGTAACGCTGATGAACAATCCATGAACACATCATCCACTGTCAGACAGAGAGGTGTGACGCTGATGCAGACAGAGAGGTGTAACGCTGATGAACAAATCCATGAACACAATCATCCACTGTCAGACAGAGAGGTGTGACGCTGATGAACAATCCATGAACACATCATCCACTGTCAGACAGAGAGGTGTAACGCTGATGAACAATCCATGAACACATCATCCACTGTCAGACAGAGAGGTGTAACGCTGATGAACAATCCATGAACACATCATCCACTGTCAGACAGAGAGGTGTAACGCTGATGAAACAATCCATGAACACATCATCCACTGTCAGACAGAGAGGTGTAACGCTGATGAACAATCCATGAACACATCATCCACTGTCAGACAGAGAGGTGTGACGCTGATGCAGACAGAGAGGTGTAACGCTGATGAACAATCCTTGAATAGATCATCCACTGTCAGAACTAGGATGGCGCAGAGAACTGGGAAAAGAACAGTCGGTAAGCCAAATGAATACTGGACAAGGGCAGAGAACTGGGAAAAGAAAAGTCGATAAGCCAGATGAATACTGGACAAGGGGAGTGAGGGAGGAAGTGGGAGAAAAGGAGCGAGGGAGGTGAGTAGAGTTTTTTTTTATTTGATTTGTTTGGAACAATCTTGGAGGATTTAAACCAAAAAAGTCACTCAGGGCTTCTTCATAATTGCTTCCATTATCCAATTTATGTGTCTTCCTTTCATGACAATGCCACAAAAACAAGACCCCCATTTCTATGTCTTTTTTTTTTTTTTTTTTTTGAATAGATTACTTCTGATTGAGAAGGTTAAGCTTTACTTACCTCCTCTCTCTCTCTCTCTCTCTCTCACCTTCTTTCCGTTTCAAGTTCATACAGACAACCTCTCTGCTTGAGTTGGACACACAAAGAACTCATGAGATCAATATAATCTAAATACAAAAAAAAAAAAAAAAAAAAAAAAAACTATTCCCAGTCTTTCAAACAAACAAGGGTCAAAGGTCAGAATGACAAG
>JADBJO010014028.1:42500-49657 GCA_016801955.1 Conus betulinus | reverse complement strand
TCATCTCTTCGTCAAATATTCATATTCCTCTCTCTTCTCTCTCTCTCTCTCTCTCTCTCTCTCTTCTCTCTCTCTCGTTATATGGATTTGTGTATTCAATGTTTTCCTTAGGTTGCTATAATGACTTAAAGGTATTGTCATGGTTTTTTTTTTCTTTCTTCGGTTCTTTGTGTTGTCCCAGGTGGGTGTGGAAAAAAAGCATGTACCCTTGCGTATCTCAATGACCTGGTTAAAAAAAAAAAATCTATCTATTTGTACTCTATCTCTCTCAATCTATCTCTCTAGACGCATTATATATCTATTATCTATCTACTCTATCTATATTTAGTTATCTTATTTCTTTAGGTAAATGTCTTGTTCCCTTTTTGCCTTCTGTCAGAGATTTTTTGTATGGTACTTCTTTCCTTTTTTTTCAGGTTTGCTTCCTATTTCTGTAGTTCTATTCTCTTTCTTTTAATTGTCTTTTATTATTTGTAAATTGCTGCTTGTCTTTCCTTGACTTTTACTTGTTTTTTTTTTTTTCTTTCTGCTTTCTTTACAATCTTTTTGTCTCTATCCTCTCTTCTCCTCTTTTTTCAAACCTATACATCCTTTTTTTTTTTATTCACTTATTCCTGTCATTTCTTTCATCATTATTTTTTTTTTTTACTGCTTTCATTTTTTTTCTTCCGCCTTTCTTATTCCATTTTTCTCAACTTTTTTTCAATCTACATGTTCTGCATTTTTTTCTCTTTTTGTCGTCTTTCTTTATTACTTTCTTTTTTTTTTCCGGTCTTTCTTTCTCAGGGTTATCATTTTCCCATTCATCCCTTTTTCTATCTTTTAATTCTGTTTCCCCCCCCCTTTTTTTTCTTTTTCATTTCTTATGTTTTCGGTCGTTGTTTCTTTCTCTCTGTCTATGGTCTTTCAGTCTATACTTCTGTCTCTCCTCCGTTGATTAGACGTGGCCCTTTTCGACTAATCCCCGTAAGAAGATGAGTGCGGGTTTTATCTCTGGCCCGTTGATTGGTCCTTTTGGTTTTCTTTGTTTTCGAAAAGTGTTTTTTTTTTTTTTGTTTTTTTTTTTTTGTTGTGTTTTTGTATGTAATCATCATCTCTTTAGATACACTTTTCTGTGTTTGTTCGTGTGTTTGTTGGTTTGTTTTTGTTTGTATCGTGAATTTCTTCTGGCCTTATCTTTTTTGGTTTTCTCTTTTTTTTTTTTCTTTTTTTAGGTGGTGTGTTGGTGGGTTTGTTGTGGTGTCCGCCTGTGGGGGTGTGATGACATGTGTGGTGTGTGTGGGTTAATTGTATCTCTCTTTAACAACTATATGTGGTTTGTTTGTGTGTTAGGTGTTTTTTGTTTTATCCTGATTTCCTATTGTTTCTTTGATGCGTCTCTATGTCTGTGTCGCTCTTTCTTTCAACTCTCTTCCTTTATTCTTTCTAATCTCTATCTCTCAGCTCTCTCTCTAGCTCTCATCTCTCTCTCCTTCAATCTCTTGCTCTGAGAAAACATATCTTTATACCTCTTTCCTTTTTCTCTCTTTTATTGTTCTGTTTTATGCTCTTGGTTTTTTCTCTACTCTTTTCCTCTATCAAGTGTTAATGTCTTCATAACTGTCTTTTCCCACCTCCCCGGCGCCGCCACCCTGGGCAGGGTGTTCTCCTTCTACGTCCTCCCTTTCTTTGTCGTCTGTCCGTTCCTGGCTGTCTCTTGTCTGTCTCGCCACTCTCTTTCCGATAGCTCACAATGTCTCTATCTATCTGATAAATCCCTCTATCTATGAGGTTCCCAGCCTCCCATCTTCCCCCCCCCTCTCTCCTTCTCCTCCACCCTCTCTCTCACCACCTCTCCTCCCCTCTCTCTCTCCTCTCGCTCTCTCCTCTCTCTCTCCTCTCTCTCAGTGACCTAACTATCTGTCAGTCATGTCCCCTCTCTTTTTACTTCCCCTTTCGTTTGCGTTCCTCCTCCCTCAATTCCACACAGCCAAAGCCAAATCCCTCAACACCCTCCACCCCCCCACAACCACCACCGCGCCACGATAACCCCCACCCCCGCCGCCACTCACGTTGTTGACGCCGTGGACGATGGCCCCATGGTCAGGTTCCGTCGGACCGTCCACAGTCTTGCCGTCCGTCCGGGAGGACCCCCAGATGGCGGAGTAGATGTCGATGTACGTCGGCCATGTGGCCAATGCGCAGTTGGCCTCGATCAGGTCCGTCATGAACGGCTGGTCCAGCATCCGCAGCCATGCAGGCATCCTCGTCGTTGTCATCCATCATCATCATCATCTATCATCATCACTATTGTTGTCGTGTCGTTGTCGTCGTCGCCGTCATCGTCGTCGTTGTCGTCTTCGTCGTTGTAATCGTCGTCGTCGTCGTCGTCGTCGTCGTCGTTCGTTGTCATCATCATCGTCGTCGTCAGTCGTCGTCGTCATTATTATCATGTCATCGTCGTTGTCGTCGTCGTCGTCGCAGTCGTCGTCGTCATCATCAACATACGTCGTTATCTCATCGTCGTCGTCGGTACGTCTCGTCTCATCATTATCTCATGTCATCGTCGTCGCCGTCGTCGTCGGTCATCATCAACCTCGTCGTTATCATCATCGTCGTCGTTCGTCATCATCATTATCATCATCGTCATCGTCGTTGTCGTCGTCGTCGTCGCCGTCGTCGTCGTCCTCATCTGCATCATCATCTCATCGTCGTCGTCGTCGTTGTCGTCGTGGTCATTCATCATCATCATCATCATCATCATCATCATCGTCGTCGTCGTCGTCGTCGTCGTCGTCGTCGGCGTGGTCACATCATTCCATCATCATCGTCGTCGTCGTCGTCGTCGTCGTCGTCCCCCTCGTCATCATCCTCATCATCATCATCAATCATCATCAGAATCATTCATCCGTCATCGTCGTCGTCATCGTCGTCGTCGTCGTGATCGTCGTCGTTTGCTGTTTCCTCCTCATCATAATTATCGTCATCAACACCAACGTCATCGTTGTTATCGTCATCGTCATCATTATCATTATTATGTCGACGCATCAATACCACTGTCATCATCATTATCATGATCACCATCATCGTCGTCCTCATCTTCACTATCATCGTAGGAACCACTGCAATCTTATCACCGTCTCGATGTGGGCTGTCGTCGTCGTCGTTAAAGTCATCATCATGATTGTCACTGTCAACATTAGCTTCATCATTGTGTATTGTCATCACTGACGATATTACCTTTGTCGTTTTGGGCATTACTTGTCGTCTCCATGTCCCGTCCCAAATTTAGAAGAAGAAGCACGAAGAAGAAAGAGACAAGAGAAGAAGAAGAAGAGAAGACAGAGAAGAAGAAGAAGAAGAGAAGAGAGAGAGAGAGAGAGATGAGGAGAGACAGAGAGAGGAGGAGAGAGGAGAGAGGAGAGAGAGAGAGAGGAGGTGAGGAGGATGGCGAGAGAGAGAGAGAGAGAGAACAAATGGAAAATTAGCTAACGAAAACAGAGATAGAAATGAAAGACATATTTTTATTTTTTTTTTTAAATTTCTAGAATGTTGAAACTTTATTATGCAGGAAACATTTTAGATTTCTACCTCTTGGAAGGCCAATAGGAGATATTGCTAGAACGAATCTGATAATCACTTAGAGGAAGAAAATGGAGAAGGAAACACAAAATATTTACTTTCTCTTACTTTATGTATTTATTTAATTTTCTCCTCATTTTTTTTTTACATTTATTATCAATCATATTTTATCCATATCCACTGATGTATTTATTATTCACTATTTTCTTTCCATTTTTACATTTATAAATCAATCATATTTTCTCCATATCGATTGATGTATTTATTATTCACTATTTTCCTTATCCCCTTTTTTAATCTTTCTTTTCTGGACATGCTACATGTACACTTCTTTTTATTTGTTTTTATCATTGCGTTTCCCCTAAAATTCCTAACTTTTTTTTTGACATATACATAAATACTTCCTTAAATTTCTCTTGTTATTGTATTTTCTTCCATTTTGTCTCAAATTTCCAATCAGCTGTTCCACTAATTGATCAGGTTGTCTTGGTTTCAACTGTTTGCCCTTGTGATTAGTTTATTATTTAGTATTACTTGTTCATTCACTTACTTGGCTATCCACTCTCCCCACACTATTTCAGATTATCATGCATGTTTAAACACAAGTTTCATTTCTCTTGCATGTTCCAAACGCTTAAGTTTAGTTAGCTATTTTTTTCAGTTTTTAACTTGGATTGTCCACAACATTTTTTGTTGTGTTGTTGTCTACATCTTACTTTGGTTTTGAGTATTGCTCTTTATCATCTTTTATATTTCAGTAGTAGTAGTAGTAGTAGTATATAGTAGTATCAGTATCATCATCACCGTCATCATCATTGTTATTACTCCCTATTATTATTATCATTATCATTACTATTATTAATATCGTTGTTATTATCATCATTATTAATTGTTGTTGTTGTTGTGTTGTCATCGTCGTCGTCCTTGTCGTCGTCGTCGTTGTTGTTGCTGTTTGTTTTGTTTTCCTTGTAGTTGTTTGTAACACACATTTCCATCCTCCTAACCTTTTTTTTCCGTTTTCTCTTCAATTCCACTCCACAATTTTAGTCGACCCAGACAGAGAACACATTTTCCCACCAAGATCGATAACTGAGCGAGGGTCCACTAATCTAATACCGTTAAGATCGTTCTAAAAGACCACCAGGTCAAAATCGCGTGAGTGCTGCTTTGTGCTTGTGGTGTTGGGGCTATTTTGTTCGGCGGTTCAGCAAACGGTCGTTTTAACTCATTGTCCTTCTCTCGCCGCTACAGTCGTCCCACTTTCAAACTTCAAAAGAAAGGGGGCGAAAGGGCCGAAATTTAGAAAGAGAGGGGGTTAGTTACCCGCAAAGGACACAGACAAACACAAGCACAGAGACAAGACACAACACATTTCGACCTCTTGGGTCTTTCTTCAGGCCAGTCTTCTGTGTCCTGTACTTTGGTTGCCTATGTCCATGGCGGTCCCTAACCCCCTCGATCTCTTTCTAAATTTTGCTGTTCATTTTCCGCCCTCAGTCGCTCCGTTTTCGAAAAACTAACAACACACACAACAACAACAAAAAGGAGGTGAAGGTAGGACAGCAATAAGGAGACGAGAAGAAGCAAAGAAATGCTTCCTGAAGCTGAAGGAAGGAAGGAAGGAAGGAAGGAAGGAAGGAGGAAGGAAGGAAGGAGAGAAAGAAGAGAAGATGAAAAGACAGGAAGGAAAGAAGGTAATAAGAATGAAAAAGAAAATGAAAGAAAAAAGGAGCGAAAAAATGTCAGGTGGAAATGAAGGGAAGAGAAAGACAGACAGGACGGTGGATTAAGAAGGGGAGAAAGAAGAAAAACCATGGGAGGGGTGAGGAGGGTGATAAAAGACCCGACGGAAAACACGAAGGCTGAAAGAAGGAAGGAAAGAAAGAAGAAGAGGAGAAAAATTAATAAAAGAGAGAAAGAAGAAGGGGGGGGGGGGGGGGGGGTATTTAAGGTGGTAAGATAAAGTTTAAGATAAATTATAAAAAAGGGGGTGGTTCGCTTAAGAGGGGTAGCCCAGCCGAAGATGAGAAGATAAGGATAAGATAATGTGCTTATAGCCCAGCCGACACCCGCAAAGGGCCCATACCAGGGCTGTCACACACGTTAAAATCAACTCACAAGTCATTCATTCACACAATTCTTTAAAATATCGTCGTCTAAAAACTCATCCAAAAGTTTGTTTTAAACTCTTTCCACTGTAAAATCTCAGATCCGATGAAAAATGTTAAACCTCTTTCAAGAACCCAAAGATGGCGTCGAGCGGAACATTCTGAAACAAGGTTTTCATGGACTCTGCTGTAAAATGTTTGTGTCTCCATGTGCAAGTCCCAACAACACTCGAAAAGAAGAATATGCTTCATTGTGAGTGGCACATGACATGGAACGCACCACGGAGCTTCTTCAATCTTTAAAAGGTAGGAATGGGTTTAAATAGAAATACGAAATTAATAAAAGAGGGAGAAAAGAAGAAGGGGAGAAGAAGGGGGAGGGGGGGGGGGGGTGAAGAAGAAAGAAGAACAGGAAGAGAAAAAAGAAGAAAGAAAATGTAAAATGAAGGAAAGCTAAAAGGAAAAACATAGAATTAAAGACATGAAAGAAAAGGAAAGGACAACAACAACAAATAAGGAAACTGAAAAACAGGAAAAAAAAAAAAAAAAAAAACGTAATGGGCAACTGTGTGCGGGCCCGGCTAAACGGATTTTGCAGGAGGTGAAAAAAAATTTCTCTGCGTCTCTCCTGAGCAGCACATAAAGAGCCTAGCTTAGCATTGATTTAAATGGGTCAAAGGACAAGAAAAAAAGAAGGAAACTAACTAAAATGGAAAGGAGAGGAGGGGGGGGGGGGGGGGAGGGGGGGGGGGGCGGGGGAGGAAAAAAGGTTAAGGAAAAGAGAAGGAAGAAAAGGTAAGGGTGGGGGGGTGGGAAGAAAAGAAGAACACAAATGAGAATGAAGAATACAGTAAAAAAAAAAAAAAAAAAAAAAAAAACAAAGGAAAATGAATGGAGAGAAGCGGAGGAGGAGGAGAAAAGAGGAAAAGAAAGAACGAAGGAAAGAGAGGGGGGGTTAAAAAAAAAAAAAGAGGGAAGAAAGGAAAAAAGAAAAAAAAAAATAAATAAAGAACGAATAAAGGGAAAGAAGAAGGGAAAGGGAAAAACAAGTAATACCTGGAAAACAGACGAGAGCAAAAAATGGTAGGGGAAAAGAAGTAGGAGAAAAAGAGGGGAGAAAGATGAAGAAACTACTAAAAAAAAAAAAAAAAAAAAGGAAAGAAGACAGAAACGAGTTAGTAATGAAATGAAAAAAGACAGAAAGAACAAAACGGGAAAGAATGAGGGAAATAAAATATGAAAGAAAGAAAAAGAATGAGAGAACAGAAGAAAGAAGTAGTATGGGCAAAAGAAATCATAAAGGAAGAAAAAGGAGATCGAAAAGAAGGAAAGAAGGTAGAAAGACGAAACGTGTAAAAGAAAAGATGAATGAGAGAAAGTAGGAGAAGCTTAAATGAAAAAAAAAAAAGTGAAACAGAGGAAAGAAGGAAAAAAAAAAGAATATAGAAGAGAGAAGGGAGAAAAGAAGAGGGAAAAGAAGACAAGGGG
>JADBJO010014028.1:17500-35000 GCA_016801955.1 Conus betulinus | reverse complement strand
GGGGGGGGGCGGGGGGGGGGACTAAGCCAGCTTACATACAATATATATATATATATATATATATATGTGTGTGTGTGTGTGTGTGTGTGTGTGTGTGTGTGTGTGTGTGTGTGTGTGTGTGTGTGTGTGTGTGTGTGTGTGTGTGTGTGTGTGTGTGTGTGTGTGTGTGTGTGTGTGTGCGCGCGCGCGCGCGCGCGCGTGTGCACCTATATGGCCTGCGGCATAAAAATGAAACCAAAGCAAACACAACCAGGCAGAAATAGAATCACAGAAAAACAGACATGCAAAAATAAAATCAAAACAAACACAAAACAGACAAAAACAAAAACAAAACCAAACAATTAAAAGTAAAACAGGAAAGGAAAAAAAAAAACAAATCTCAAAATAAAAGTAAAGCAAACATATTCATGTAGAAATAAAACCAAATTAAAAAAAGTAAGTAAAATCAAAACAAACACGAACAGATAAAAAGAAACCGAAACAAAAACAAACACACAAAATTAAACCAAAGCAGCAGCAAAAAAGGTCATAGGTAAGAGAATGGTGGCAAAAGCAAAGCAAACAATGAAATATCAGTTGATACATAGAAATTCTCTTGATTAGAAAAAAAAAAAAAAAAAAAAAAAGACAGCAACCAAAAGAATGACAGAAAACCAGATAATTTGAAAAAACGAGAAGAGTGGCGGCGAAAACAACAAAAATGACGCGACAGTGATGGAAAATGTCTGAATGACAGACAAAGTAAGAAATAGTACAAGATGCAAAGCATAAAAGACGTGCTCCCAGTTTATCTTGAATATGCGTGAATATTCCATAAAGAGGAGGATAACCGTTCTTGGCCGTTTTCAGAAAGATCGGCCAAGTACTTCCTGAAATATTCCATAAAAAAAGAGAGGAAAAACCGTGATGGGCCTTTAGAGCCGTTAGTAACGGCTGTAACGGTAAAATAAACACTGGGCGCCATCCGTCACCCTTCATGAATATACCTACAAATTTTCAAAAAGATCGGCCACGTAGTTTGTGAGATTTTACAAAAAAAAGAAAAACTGTTATGAGCCGTTGTAGCCGTTAATAACGGCTATAACGGTAAAATAAAACATTGGGCATCATCCGTGACCCATAATGAACATACCTACAAATTTTCAGAAAGATTGGCCAAGTACTTTCTGAGATATCCCATAAAGAAGAAAAACCGTTATGGGCCGTTATAGCCGTTAGTAACGGATATAACGGTAAAATAAAACATCGGGCATCATCCGTGACCCTTAATGAACATACCTACAAATTTTTAGAAAGATCGGACCAGTAGTTTTGTCTGGAGCGAGTGGAACACATTTTGACCCACGGATAGACAGACACACAGACAGCATTTCTTCGTTCCCATTGTAAAGTAGTCCCTGTTCTAAAGTACACAAACAGAAACAGTACAGAAGCAGTGAGACTGCAATGGAGGAAAATAAATTTCTGATGAAATTACAATGATACAGAGACAGTAAGAGCAACGACAGAATTACTCTGATAACAATACCTGAGACTATAACTGAATTAAAGAAAAAAATGTTTAAGAGAGAGTGACGGAAAGAATAAGACAACACGACAGAAAGTTCTATATACTCCAGATAACAGAATGAACTATTCTCTGAACTGGAAATAAACGAAAGATGTTTACATTAGCTGAAACACACACACACACACACACACACACACACACACACACACACACACACACACACATACACACACGACTGTTTACCTGTTAAACCAGGTATCTGTATAACGAGGGTAGGGGTAGGGATCGTTGCTGCTGAAATCATAGCTGGCATCGGCATTCTGCAACCACAAAAGCAAATAATTGATTGACGAGCTGATTAAATAGATAAATGATAGATCCATAAGTACAAGCATTAAGTATCGAGAACCGGTATATCTACACACACACACACACACACACACACACACACACACACACACACACACACACACACACACACACATACACACACGCGCGCGCGCGGTTTTTTTTAGACGCCCGTTCTGGACACTTAAAACTTCTGCATAAGAAAATCTAAAAAACGGGGAAAAAAAGAGAGAGAGAGAGAGAGAGAGAGAGAGAGAGAGAGAGAGAGAGAGAGAGAGAGAGAGAGGAGAGAGAGAGGCAACCCACCGAGGAGATACTGCACTGCTGCAGAATCACTTCAGTGGTTGCTCAGGGGAGCTAGTCCGATTCAACTACCTACTAAGCCCCCCTATTGAGCAAAATTTGAAAACAGAGACGGGTTAGTTACCGCCAAGGACACAGACAAACACGAGTACAGGACTAGACACAATGCATTTCGACCTCTTGGGTCTTCTTCAGGCGAAAACACAGAATACAACACGGTCCTAAATATTGTGTGTTTTCGCCTGAAGAAGACCCAAGAGGTCGAAATGAGTTGTGTCTAGTCCTGTACTCTTGTTTGTCTGTGTCCTTGGCGGTAACTAACCCCTCTCTTTTCAAATTTTCCTTCATTTTCCGCCCTCAGTCATTGTTTTGAAATTTTACCCCTCCCCCCCCCACCCCCACCCCCCCCCCCCCCGCCCCCATCTCTCTCTATTGAGGACAACTGTTGCGTAGCCGCGGAGCCAGAGTGAGCTCTTTCTCCGCAGGACAACACCACATTCGTCCATCGATAGTCCCCACGAATCTGTCGATACCAGTGACACACACACACACACACACACACGCACGCACGCACACACGCACGCACGCATGCACACACACACATACACGCATACACGCACACACGCACGCACGCGCACGCACGCACACACACACACACACACACACACACACACACACACACACACACACACACACACAGAGCGTGCACAGCACAAACACAAGTACGAGAGAGAGAGAGAGAGAGAGAGAGAGAGAGAGAGAGAGAGAGAGAGAGAGAGAGAGAGAGAGACAGACAGACAGACAGACAGACAGACAGGAAAGCATGGGGATGAAGGAGTGAGCGCTGTGCGTGGGATGGAAGAGGGCAGGAAACCGCTCTTTCAAATCTCCTCCACAAACAAAACGTGATGCTCATTTCTCCCAAACCGCTGCGTTGAGCAGAACAATGAACAGTGGTGGGTTTCTCTTTCAGGGAAGAGATCCCTCGCCCACAGGAGATCATTCCGTTCACATTCTTCTCAAAGGCTTCCCTCCCATTCGCCCCCCCACCCCCACCCCCCCCACCCTCATCCCCCCACAGTGGACAAAGGGGGGGGGGGGAGGGGAAAGGGGAGGAAGAGAAGAAATTGGGGGTGATCGGGTGGGTTGCTGGGGAAGGCGGTTGGGGGGTGGGGGGTGGGGTGGAGGTTGAACCTTTTAGTATAATTTGTATCACAGCAGTCTTAGACGTTTTTATGCTCGCAGCTTCCATTCTCCTTTCAATCTCTGATTCTGTCCTCTCTCTCTCTCTCTCTCTCTCTCTCTCTCTCTCTCTCTCTCTCTCTCTCTTTTTTCCCCCCTCCTGTGGTAATGGCCTATTTTTGCGTCTTTGTTCAAGAAAGTCCTTGACATGTCTGTTTTTCTTTTTTCCTTGATCACAAGTTTTTAGTAAGTCAGACTGTGGGTGTGTTGTTGTTGTTGTTGTTGTTGTTGTTGCTGGTGTCAGAGTGTGTGGGTGTGTTGTTGTTGTTGCTGGTGTCAGAGTGTGGGTGTGTTGTTGATGTTGTTGCTGGTGTCAGACTGTGGGTGCATTGTTCTTGTTGTTGCTGGTGTTAGAGTGTGGGTGTGTTGTTGTTGTTGTGTGTTGCTGGTGTCAGAGTGTGAGTGTGTTGTTGTTGTTGTTGTTGTTGCTGGTGTCAGAGTGTGGGTGTTGTTGACGTTGTTGCTGGTGTCAGAGTGTGGGTGTGTTGTTGATGTTGTTGTTGGTGTCAGAGTGTGGGTGTGTTGTTGATGTTGTTGTTGGTGTCAGAATGTGTGGGTGTGTTGTTGATGTTGTTGCTGGTGTCAGAGTGTGAGTGTGTTGTTGATGTTGTTGCTGGTGTCAGAGTGTGAGTGTGTTGTTGTTGTTGCTGGTGTCAGAGTGTGGGTGTGTTGTTGTTGTGGCTGGATCCGCTTGTTTTGAAATCTGGCGACTAAGCAGAGGCACTGTACGTATTGTCCGGTTTGGACATTGGCTGTCCGCTTTGATGGGTTCTGTTTGCCCCTGCTGGCTTTTGAAATAGTTCGTCTGTCATGTTTGAATGTTCGTTCTCTCTCTCTCTCTCTCTCTCTCTCTCTCTCTCTCTCTCTCTCTCTCTCTCTCTCTCTACTCTACCTAACCTGACTGGAACAACAATTAAGCAGGGTGGCTGGCATCCGTACAGTGTCCTCGAGTTATCCTCCTTGAGGATGACCATAGTTCAGCTTCCATGTTATTAGTTTATATAGATATCTAGGTGTTGTCTTTGTTGTCTGTTTCCCTGTCAGGATAAGACATTTTTTCACTGCATTTTTTTATGCCGATCGTTGAAGATGAGGATGACGAAATTTGTTCAACAGAGTTCCATTCCGGACTGAGATTTCAACGCGGTGACAGCCCTGATATGGCCCTTTGTGGTCGGCTGGGCTACAAACAACATTACCTTAGCCTGTCTAGACTGCACGAGAGAACTATACTACGCCGTATTTACTTTATATATCCCGGCGTCCACCAACCGGGAAAAAATATCGAAACGCATAGGTCGAATGAATATCATCCTCAAATCACGCCGAACTAGGGCAGCAAGGATACGATATGCATGACATCTGTCCTTAGCACAGTGGCACATACTGATACATCATCTCTTGTAACGCTGTAGCTCTGAGCGGGAGGTACGATTCGATTCGGGATGTTGTGTATCACTTGAGCGGCCAGAGAGAAAAAAGTCTTTGACCGGAAAACAGGAAGGAAAAAAAAAAAAGAGACAGATACTACAGAAACTGACATATAAAGAACTGAGTTAAATAATAAAGAAGGAGGAAGAAATATGCAAAAGAACAGTGAGAAACAGATCAGGGGATGGAGGAGGGGGGAAACGAGTGAGACAGACAGACAGACAGACAGACAGACAGAGACAAAGAGTGGGAAAGCGGGGGCGAAGCAGAGCGGCAAAGGAGATGGGAAACAATTAAGATCTGGGACGCGCTGATTGTAACCGGATCCTGAAACACGAGCAAAAAAATAAAAAAAAAATTCATGACGTCAGCCCTGTTTGCAGCTTCTGTCCTCCCCCAGCCAAATTAATCATCACATTTTTTTTTTAATCGATTTAAGCCTCACCATTTTGCTCTCTCCCAGAAAAAGGCAGTCTAGAGCATCTGTATCGATCAACTTGCATGAATTCCTAAGCCCCCCTTCACGATTTAAAATCCCAGAGCTTAATGGCATCGGACTGTTGGAGGTTCGCTGTTTCTGGGAGGAAGGCAGCATCATGAAGACCCAGTCTTCTCCTCCCGCTGCCATAACCTCCCTCAAGTGAATCGGGGACGAGTTCCACAGGCACGAGCGCTCAGAGATGCCTTATTAGCTTATGCTTGCTGCGGAGGATTAAGAGGCGAGGGGGAAAAAAAAAAAAAAAAAAACGGGCGCGAGGTGAAGTCAAATTGAGCAGGTGACTACAGCTCCAAGCTGTCGTCGTCGTCGTCGTTGTTGTTGAAGGGTCAGTGTTGTGATCGTTTCAGAAACCAGTCAGAGAATATCACCACTTTACCTGCACCTGTCATAGGACGGTATTGCTAGCTGTCCGCCATTTTTTTTTTTATTTGCTGACACGTGAGTGCGCCCCAAGACAGCCTCACGAACTCTCGTCAAATTCCAAGCCCCCACCCCACCCCCCTCCCCGCTCGATGTGCTATGAAACGCTGACACACGCGATGATAGCGAGAATTCTCGAGGCATCTCACCTCTGTGCACGCATATTAAAAATCTCCGATTGCAGGGGGGACAGAGAAACTTTGAGCTTTAAGAAGTTGAGTAGTTGCATTTCATGACTGTCAGTTCCGCAACCGTTGTTGTGGTTGTGGTGGTTGGTTGTTGTTGTTGTTGTTGTTGTTGTTGTTGGCTTTTTTTTGTGTGTGTGACAACGCGGTCATGTTAGAGTTCTCATTATTATAATTCCCCCTCCCTTTTCAAGTCTCTGGCTACATTCTCCAAGCACGTTCTGTTTCCATCCATGTCTGTTTGTTTGTTTGTTTGCCTGTCTTTTAGCGAAAAAAAAGACATACTCAACCGCTTTCAGCGAAATATGGTGAAAGGACGCAAACTGACCCATTTGATTTCACTTCAGATTCCTGATGCAGGATCTATGCATCAGCTTTAGGGGAAACCAGGTGAAAAGATGGACTGTGGCCCATGGACGAATCCATTTAACGGATCCGGATCGAATGTGAATCCAGGATCCGTTTTGTGTCCTTGACACAGAGGCCTGCGCTCTCCCGGGCGCCTTTCCAGTGTCAGTGTTGATTGCATTCAGGTTTGACGTCCACACGCGTTCCACATCGTCATGGAACACCTGTTCTAAGGTGTGGAATTTAAACCTTTTGACGTTCGCTTTTGTTCCTTCTTGACCAGATCCAACTGGAACTCCTCTCATCTGCTTCAGCCACTAGCTTCTGCGCTCTGGTCGTCATCTTGCCTGAAATCAAGAGCTGTTTTACGAAATGATAGCTGACGCGCCTTCAATCAACACCCCTGGCTCCAATCAATATTAAACTCCTCAATGGTACCGTAAGTGACTCACTGAATTCACTCCAACGGACAGAACCACTCACTCAGTTGGGTTTTTCTTCTTCTTCTTTCTTCTTCTTCTCTCTCTCTCTCTCTCTCTCTCTCTCTCTCTCTCTCTCTCTCTCTCTCTCTCTCATAAGTTATGCGTTATGCCTGATGTTTTACACGAGTTTTCGACTTCTAGGTGAGTGTCATTAAGAGCAACGGCGATTGTCCATTGAGAGTATTTAGCTAACAATCGAAACTCACCATTGAAGCGGTGTTGTCACTGGAGACATTTTCATAGTAGTGGCTTCCAAAAGCTGCCAGAGGGGTGGAGGGTAGGAGAGGGACGGGGAGAAGGAGGAGGAAGGAGGGGGTAGTAAGTACTGAACACTGTCTTCTGAGGATAAAGGAGGGGGGGTAGTAAGTACTGAACACTGTCTTCTGAGGATAAAGGAGGGGGGGGGTAGTAAGCACTGAACACTGTCTTCTGAGGATAAAGGAGTGAAGTTGTAAGAAAAAAAGAACCTCTTCCCTAAGTGTTCCCTGTTCGGTTGTTTTTTTTTTTTTTTTTTTTTTTTTTTTTTTTTTTTTTTGGGGGGGGGGGGAGTGTTTTTCTTTCTGTTCATCTTTTGTGGCGGGGGCCGGAATAGTTCAGTTTGTAGCGCGCCGGACTCGTGATCCTGGGGTGGCAGATTCGAATTTCGGTACAGGAGGATTTTTCCTTCGGAGTTAACATAGGTTCTGACTCAGATCCCCATACAGTCCTTTGAATGAGACCAGATACCAAGGTTCCGTGTGTGAACGCACGTACAACATCTTGCACACACGTAAAATCCCATCACCAACTTTCGGAAGAGAAGGTCAGTTTGGCCGTTGGTATGGATGACACGTTACACATAGCATGCACCTTCCCCGAATATCGAGTATGGCTTCCTTAATGGCGTGATAAAAAAAAACGGTCATACACACACAAAACTCCACTGTCTGTCCATAAAGTGTCCGCAGGAGTATCAGCCTACGTACGCAGAAAAGGACAAAAAAAAAATCTTTTGTGGCCCGTTATCATTCATTCTTAACACCTCCATTCCAATCATTCTTTCTCTTCGACTCCTGGAGTAACTTGAGACATTAGTCCCAGTTATAATGTGCCAGTTACAACCAGCAAAGTCCACCACCACCACCACCACCACCCTCTCCCTGTCTCTCTCTCTCTCTCTCTCTCTCTCTCTCTCTCTCTCTGTCTCTCTCTGACTTCCCTTCCGTAGCAGCCAGCAAGAAGATCTTCAAAAGACAGCGTAAAATTTAGGGAGTGTTTAACGGAGAAACGCTTTCAATAGGACAGTTGTGGCACTTCGATCGCGTTTGAAGAACGTTCTGAATACGTTTCTTCAAGTAAGGCTCTTACCCTCCTTTCAAACTGAAGGAGGAGAAGACCCACTGGTTGTTGTTCTTCAACTGACGACCGCCGCCAGTTTTCTGTGATGCACTGACACATACAGCAGAAAGTCCCCGTCACAAGTTACCTGGGATAGGAGGAGGGAGCCGAGGCATGCAGAGGTTCGCAGGAACAGCAGAAGACAAGTGTACCACAGCCCCTTGTGACCTTTTCTTCCAGCTGCCCCCAGTTTGTTCTACAGCATGGAAGATGTGACTGCCTCTGACACATTCCCTGACAATGGCCCCTGCTGACAGACCGCGGTGACACCCTGCTATGGTCCCTTGCGGTCGGCTGGGCTGTAAGCAACATTACCTTACCAGTCCTGAATGTGTAGCGATAAATACACAGGCCACACGACCCACCAACCAGCTTCAGCAGAGTACGCTATGTGTCACCGACCCACAGACAGCGACGGTGCCTCAGAGAGACGTGACATCGGAAAACGAGGCTGGCAGTCTCGGTCTCGCCATCAAGGTGATGGCATCCGTCTGTGGAGAGACAATGGTGCTGCGCCGTGGATCAGTCAGTTGTGGGGTTGCAGCGGCGCCTGCTGTGGCTGAAGAGCCCGATCATCGAGAGGCAGACTCTGTTGCATTTGCTGCAGGTGAAATCTCGGTCGTGAGTGTCTGTGTGGTGCCGACGTAATTCTTGCCGTCTGCAGCGCTTCCGTTCTTCTCACTGGGCCTCTTTCTTAAATCATCAACGGTGGATGCAGGAAAAAGACCGGGGGTGTTTTTTTTTTTTTTTTTTTTTAATAACCTTCTATCCAATCTTCAGCACAAACAGACAGTGCAGCAGACAATGTGTCAACGTCATTGCAGCACACTGGTATAAAAAAAAAAAATTTTTTTAATTTAAAAAAACGGCGAGTGCATCAACTACCCAGTAAAAATTTCTACACAGCAAATTTCCGGACTGTCACATGACACTTGCAAAGAAATATCAAACCGTTTGCAAAATACATCCCAAGAGAAATGGACATAGCGCGACGCATCGTCTGACGGCATGACATTCCACAGCTGGTGGAAAAGGAAATCCAGGCCGACCACCCTGAAAACATGGACGTTCCCACTACACATAAATCATGAAGGAGAGCATAATCATTTCCGCGTGTCCCCCTAATCACCACAGTGACGTACCACGATCCGCCTTCAATGTCGCATGTCTGGTTTTATTTGTATCAAATGCTGTTCACGTTTATTTCAATTCCAATGTCTCCCTGCGTCCCCTTATTCCCAACCACCATCCTGATGTGTCAATGGGCCTAAAACCTGTGGCATTAAACCATTCATACTCTCTCTCTCTCTCTCTCTCTCTCTCTCTCTCTCTCTCTCTCTCTCTCTCTCTCAACTCAACTCAATAAATAAATCTAATAAATGTTAGCGAACCGCCCAGAGAAACTTGGACAAACGAGTCACAAGACAAAACACAGCGCGTTTCGACCTCTTAGATCTTCTTGAGGTGAGACACAGACAAATAAAATAACGAAAATTCACTTAGCTTTGATCGCTTCAGATCGCTTCAGAGTTCAGCGCAAGGAAGAAGGCGTCGAATCAGTGTTTCGTCTTGTGACTCGTTTGTCCACGTTTCTCTCTGGCGGCTCACTAACATTTATTTAAGATTTGTTTAGATTTCCGCCTGCAGTCGTCGTCACTTTGCAGCTAGATCAACTCCACTCGAAAAAGTTGAGTTGAGTTGAGTTGAGTTTCTCTCTCTCTCTCTCTCTCTCTCTCTCTCTCTCTCTCTCACACACACACACACACACACACACACACGCACACACACACACACACACACACACAAAGAACCGTAAGTTACCCCCCCCCCCCCCCCCCCCCCACACACACACACACACCGACCCATCCCCTCCCCTTTCGCTCCCTCACTCCCTCTGCTCCATATTAACCCACCTTGTCACGCCATGAGAGAGAAGCAACACAGACAGGCAACGAACGCGGGCAAGCGTTGAAAGCTGATTTCACCAGCCTCCATATAAAATTTGCAACCCCCCGCGTTTTCTCTCACCCCCCCCCCCCCCCCCCCCCCCCCCCCCTTTTTTCTGTTTTTTTTTTTTTTTTTTCCTTTTTTTTTTTTGTGTGTGTTTTGTTTCTCCCTCCCATTTCGTGATGTCTGCCTGCCTCCGCTCTTTTAGCGCACGTGCCAGTTGAGCATTCAGCTGGCCACGTTTCACCCTAAGGCGAGTGGCAGGACACGGAGTAATTAATTAGTCGTTTCTCCGACTCTTTTGGAATTCTGAGCTGGCTGGCCATGGTCCGTCCCGACATTGCCACAACAGTTTCGAAAAAGCAAAAAGTAATGGCAGGGACCAGAGGGCACGCCTCTCTCTCTAGGAGAGCGCGGTCCTCCTCCGCCAACGTCAAACGGATCCCGGATCCACACTTTGATCCGGATCCGCATATGGATCCTCAACCGAAAGATGATGGATTCGTTTTTGGGCTACGTTCTGTCTTTCCAACTAGTTTTCGTGTGAATCGGTTCATTGGTGGTTTCTTCTTCTTCTCTTCTTCTTCTAAATCCTGCAGATGGTTAAACAGACCAACAGACGCGGATGAAAACGTCACTTCCATGACAGAACTCCTGACACAGTATACTCACCGACTCACCCGTTCTACGTCATGGCGTTAGCTTTAGACTGACATCATGACTGCGGGAATTCCCCCGACGGTTAAAACGGCATAATAAATCATCGATTAAGATGGATAAGTACGCTATTTTAAAATATAAGTTATACCGTTCGTATCAAAATGAAAACATACGATTTGAAATGACACAACATAAAACAAAAGACACCCCCCCAACCCCCGCCCCCCACCCAACCCCACTTAATTCAAAAAAAAAAAAAAAAAGATGCAAAGCATATAAACGTACTCCCAGTTAATCCTGAATACACGTGACATATTCCATAAAGAGGAAAAAACCGTCTTGGGCTGGTGTAACCGTTAGTAACGGCTATTCTGGTAAACCTCGGCCATCATCTGTGACCTAAAATGAACATACTTACAAATTTCAGAAAGATCGGCCAAGTACTTTCTGAGATTTTCTATAAAGAAAAAAAAAAAACATTATGGGCCGTTAGTAACGGCTGTAACGGTAAACTTAGACATCAGGCATCATCCGTGACCCATAATGAACATACCCAAAATTTTCAGGAAGATCGGGCAAGTACTTTTAACCATATTGTTACTAAAAGCAAGAAAATGCTTAAAATTTTTTTTAAGTTATAAGTAACAATACTGGGGACAAGACAGTAAAATTTTGAAACATCTTAGCACAACATTAATTCGATCAAAATTGTCCTATGGACAAGAAATATTTTTTTAGTGCTCCAAATTATTTACTTAAGAAACTTCAAAGCATCGATTGCAAAGGATATAGGCTTGCTCTTGGTGTACCCTTTCACGCATCAACCCTCGGAACTTATAAAGAAATTGGAGAATTGCCTTTGGATGAATATCGAAATCTTGCAAAAATCAGAAATAAATTTTCCTAAACGGGCCAGACAGATATCTTCATTAAAGCCAATTGGCTCATATGTATCAGACTTACTTAAAGAGTCGGAAATAAATCCACAGTGTATTGATGCACAGCAAGTAGTTTCTCCTTACCCTAACTGGGAGATGATAAACCACACTTTGATATCAATTACACTGATGTGAAGAAGAATGAGAACCCAAATATTATGCAAGTGAAGTGAAGTCCGATTTTACCTAGAAAATAATACCCAAATCATTTAAAGGTATACACAGATGGCTCACTCTTAGATGATCACCGTGCTGGTTCAGGTTTGTTATACCAGCTTTAAAAAAAGAAAAAAAGTCATACTTCATTGGTAAAAATCGATCAATATTTACCGCCGAACTCGTTGCTATACTTATGGCTCTTAATTACATAGTTGATCTTCCGTTGAACATTTTTCAAATTTTATTCTGCGTCGATTCTAAGTCCGTACTGTATGCTTTACGTTCATTTGATTACAGAAAAAAAATCCAAAATTATCATAGAAATCAATCAAATGATTAACATTTTAAGTTTAAAGGGAACCAGTATCACCTTTTGTGTTGGGTTCCTTCACATGTTGGATTATATTCAAACGATTGTGCTGATAGAGCCGCAAAAAAAGGTGCAAGGCAAGACAGGGAATCTATAGAAATAAACATTCCTTTATCCGTTACAGAAGGGTATCATTTGCTGGAGCAAGCATCGTGGAACAAAGTTTCAAAACCTCTCCATAGGAGGAGAAATTCTCCGGTCTCTTACTGAATTCGGTTGGTTTAACAAACAAAATAGCTGTGAATTATAGCAACAGTTTCAAATGTAGGCACATTACTTCGCTGTCTTATATAGGATAAAGCTTAATGCCTTCAAAAAAAATCAGCAGAAATGTTAAATGTCTGTGCGGTGAACAAATTTCAAACCAACACATTCTTCTGGAATGCCAGAGATTGAGACCTATTTTACCGGCTATTTCTGAAAGTTCTCTTGACAGCATCCTTGAGAATTTTAGTTTGTTGTTTGATTTTTTTGCGAAGTGTTTACTACGCAGTACTGCAGTACTATGGGACATTTGTTATAGTTTGTGTTATGATTCAAATAGTTATTTAAAGTGGGCTTTTCCATACCTTTTTTTTTTTTTTTTTCATTGTATTGTAAAGATTGTCAAGATGCTTTCTTTTTTTTTTTTTTTTTTTTTTGTATTTGATTGCAAGTTAACCCACCCACCCACCTCCTCCTCATGCTCCCCGAACTCCCACCCACAAGTGGAGAGTGTGACGCTTTGTTCAAAATAATAGCAGTGTTCCCAGAGTGAGTCAGCACTAGCCAAGCTTCTAATACCACAGTAAGGCATCTAAAAATAACCTCATGACGTCGAACAATCTGTTATCCACCAGACGTGTATCGGGCAGCCATTGTTTTTTTTTTTTTTTTTTTTTTTTTTTTCTTCCAACAACGCACGTGCACCGCGTTCCCATTGATCAGTAACTATATCGGCCCTGTGCGTAAAAGGAAGAAGAAGATGAGATATCGATCTCATCAATCTCAATTTACCTAGTCAGGCGAGTTTCCGTGTGGCGTCTTTGTTGAAATGAGAGAAAAGAACAATATTTTCATAAAATCGCAAAATTAGGTATCTTTTATGAACGTTCTCTCTTGCACCACCCCCTTCCTCCTTCCCCTTTCTCTCTGATGTAGTTAGTGTGGGGTTCGAGGGTGGGTGTGGGTGTGGGGGATGGGGAAGTGCCAGCAAAGAGAGTTCCGGCCGTTTGAATAAAAATGACTTTGCAAAGATTGAGTGGGAAAAGCGGAGGAGGGGAGGAGGGAGGTTGAAAAACTGAACGTTAAAATGTAGGTATTAAACCTTTCTCTGACACCATATTAGTGCAATCTGGAAAAAAAAAAATGTGTGTGTGTGTGTGTGTGTGTGTGTGTGTGTGTGTGCGCGCGCGCGTATGTGTGTGTGTGCGCGCGCGTGCGCGCACGCACGTGTGTGTGCGTGTCAAGCTTAATCAAAGGAGAAAAAGGGAACCTGCCATTGAAATAGATCCTCACATTCAAACTGATGAAACAGGAAATGGTTCGAAATTTGCCTTTGAATGTTGGCCCCAGAATTCAAGGTGACGAAAAAGGTTCGAAATTTGTCATCGAAATAGGTGCCAAAATGCAACCTGATCCCCAAATACAAGCTGATAAAAGAGGAACTATTCCAAATTTGCCATTGAAATAGATCCCCAAACACAAGCTGATAAAAGAGGAAAATATTCCAAATTTGACATTGAAAGAGGTCCCAGAATACAAGCTGACGAGAGGAAAAAGTTTGAAATTTGCCATTGAAATAAGTCCTGGAATTGAAACTAATAAAAGAGAAGAATGTTCGAAATTTGCCATTGAAGTAAGTCCTGGAATTTAAACTTATGAAAGAGAAGAATGTCCAAATTTTGCCATGGAAAAAAGTCCTGGAATTTAAACGAATGAAAAAGAAGAATATCCAGAATTTGCCATTGAAATAAGTCCTGGAGTTTAAACTAATAAAAGAGAAGAATGTCCAAAATTTACCATTGAAGTCCTGGAATTTAAACTAATAAAAGAGAAGAATATCCGAAATTTGCCATTGAAATAAGTCCTGGAATTGAAACTAATAAAAGAGAAGAATGTTCGAAATTTGCCATTGAAATAAGTCCTGGAATTTAAACTAATGAAAGAGAAGAACGTCGAACTTTGCCATCGAAATAAGTCCTGGAATTTAGACTAATGAAAGAGAAGAATGTCCGAAATTTGTCATTGAAATAGTCCTGAAATTCAAGCAGACGAAAGTCTGTCATTCATTCATTCTCTTTCACGGTGCCAAGAAACAAAACTCCAGCTCAGGACAGCTCCCTTTCAGGGCCCCTGCGAAACCCGTCATGCCATTACCAATTGATGGTCCTACCTTCCAATTAATCCCCTGCGCACGCGCAACCAGTGCGTTGACCCGCGAACCTCATGCAATGCATATGACAGGCTTGTAGGATGAGCGCTGCGTCAGATATAATCAGCAATGCGGATGGACACAGAGAGAGAGAGAGAGAGAGAGAGAGAATTACCAGAGGAGGGTGGGGATAGAGAGAAAGAGGAGGCTGGGAAAATAATGCAAGGTTTTGGAAGCGGGATGGAAGTGGGAATGAGAAATAAAAGGCGCGCGCGCACACACACACACACACACACACACACACACACACACACTTGTGTATGCACACATAAAAACGTGCGTTTACACACTTACACACACATGCACAAGCAAGCACACACACACACACACACACACACACACACACACACATATATATATATATATATATGTATATATATATATATATATATATACTTATTTATATGTATACATGCATATATATAAGTGTATATATATATATATATATATATATATATATATATATATATATATATATATATATTAGAGAGAGAGATGATTTGTTGCTTTTAAGAGGTACAACTTCCTAAACAAAGACAGCACAATGAACAATAACACACCAAAGCCATAAAAACAACGCGACACAGTAAAATAGGTCCGACAGAGAAACCGCGGCAAACTTTGTCTCCCCACAGGGCGATTGCCACTATGTACCGGTCAGTCATGTGAGTCCCCTGAATGCGTTGTCGCCCGAAGTAGAACTTGATCAAGCACAGCAGGAGATCTCTCAAGGCCTGTGTTGCACGTGCTGGATTTTGGCGTGTGGCTCTGTCTGAGCAAGCTGACAAGTTTTGCACGTTGTCCTGTCAGTATGTTTCTATCTTCCTGTTTTACAACCAGTGATGATGATGATGACGATGATGATGATGACGATTACGATAATGATGATGATGATGATGATGACGATGACGATGACGATGATGATGATGGAAGGGACTTGCGCTATGGCTTTGTTTAAAGTGAAAAGAAGCTGTGCAAGTCGTCAACCTCACTCTCTCGTCGAAAACCATCTGAGTCCAGCAGCAAGACAGGGTCAAGATGGCTGGAGACCGTGTCAGATGCAGTGGATGACCATGATGTCTTCTGTGTCTCACCATGCTCTATGCACTCCACAAACCATTGCTTTGAGTCGCCCTTCTTCCCGTTGAACCAGTACGTGATGTCCGCCGAGTCCAGTCTTTACATGCTTACGTCGACAAGTCCCTATCTCACCGAGGGCTTGAGACCCGTCGGCTACCCTCACCTGGTTCTGCCAGCCTGCCAAAGCTGTTGCCCGGGGTGTGTCAGCTGTCGCATGTTCACAACTACGGGGAGTCACAGGTGCGAGCTGAGTGCCGTGTGAGGACCAAAGATGGACATGCAGCCCTAAGAAGGACTTGGCAAGCACCCCCACCAGAGATGCTACCTCTACCGGACACTCCATACACCCCTGCATACCAGTACACACATTTGTCATCACCAGAGACAGATGCACAAGAAAATTCGATGACAAGATCGTCTGATTCGCACGTCAGCGCGCCAGTGTCAGTAGATCGATCGACTGCCAGTTTTCTTAAGGATTTATTTCTATCCTTGTTCCTCAGTCATTTTTGTACAACCTATCTGACCGCACGAAGATTTGAATCGCAGTTGTGTGAGTAAACGGCGTTGTTTGGTTTCTATTGTTCTGCTCTCTGTCTGCCACGGATCAAGCTAGGTAGTGCTGCTCTATCCACAAAGGCGCCAATTTATGTGGTGAAAGGAGGACAGCTGCAGCGCAACAAAAAGAGACAGGCAAGGAAAGCCCGCGCCAGCAAGCAAGAGCAGGTGTCCCTCCCACATTCCCTGTCCAAGCTGTCACCGCACATTCCGTGCACGCATCAGCTTGATCAGCCACCCGCTTTCCACACATTATCTCGCCTCTCCTCAGCCAGAAGATGACTGAAGTGGTTGGCGTCGATGCCAGGGACGAACAACACCAAACAACCTATCTGTGAAGGTAGCAACATCGCTTTTCACTGCACCAGAAACGAAGCCACGAGTAGAACTGTCAATCGTTGGCACGATTATCGTGTCAGGCCGTTGAATAGAAGAAATGTCACAGTCAATAATGCCTGGAGTTTCTCTTGTCTTGCGCACGTGCGACATATCAGACGTCGCTTGTCTTCGTCTGGCACGTTGTCATTTTGGTTTGGGTGCGATGTCAAAACATACCCATGACAGCTTGATGATTCAGACTGGCTGTGAGAAAGGAACGGCGCATCCAGCAGGCGTTGTGTGTCCAAGTCACAGCCTTTGTTTCTTACTGGCCTGTTTCTGCTGCTGCCGCTGTCTGGCTCTCTCCAGATCTCTCAGATCTGACTGGCTGGTTTTCTTCTACACCTATGGCACCAGCGTGTCGCAGTTCAAGGATCTGCCCTGTTTGTTGACACTGGCGAGCTGGAAGGCTTGATGGAGGCTTAAGGTTTCAAACTGTGGTGACTGCCAGCAGGAAATGAAACCAGAGCAAAGACAGAATTACTGTGCCACCGAACGAAAGAATGAACATATTACGAAACAAACACAATGCGTTTCGATTTTAGTGGTAGTAGTAGTAGTAGTAGTAGTAGAAGTAGTAGTAGTAGTAGTAGTAGTAATAGTAGTAGTAGTAATGGTAGTAGTATCATCATCATTTTACCACAGTCGTAGTAGCAGTAGTAGTAATGGTAGTTTCTTCATCATCGCCATATCATCATCATCATCATCATCATCATCATCATCATCATCATCATCATTATCATCATCATTATTACCATCATCATCATCATCATCATGATTACTATTATCATTATTCATATCGTCTCCTCTTCCTTCAGCCTCGATTCC
Organism: Conus betulinus; assembly: GCA_016801955.1. Lineage (NCBI taxonomy): Eukaryota > Metazoa > Mollusca > Gastropoda > Neogastropoda > Conidae > Conus > Conus betulinus. Next base: position 17,524 of record JADBJO010014028.1, on the reverse strand, counting down.
ATTCCGTTAACCTTTTAACACCCA
>JADBJO010014027.1:27500-49663 GCA_016801955.1 Conus betulinus | reverse complement strand
CTTACTTTTGACAGACACTTAGTGCCGTGTAGTTCTTACTTTTGACAGACACTCAGTGCCGTGTAGTTCTGACTTTTGACAGACACTTAGTGCCGTGTAGTTCTGACTTTTGACAGACTCTTAGTGCCGTGTAGTTCTTACTTTGACAGATAGTTAGTGCCGTGTAGTTCTTACTTTTGACAGACACTTAGTGCCGTGTAGTTCTTACTTTTGACAGTGCCACTTTTGACAGTGCCCTGTAGTTCTTACTTTTGACAGACACTTATAGCCGAGTAGTTCTTACTTTTGACAGACACTTAGTGCCTAGTTCTGACTTTTGACAGACACTCAGTGCAGTGTAGTTCTTACTTTTGACAGATACTTAGTGCCGTGTAGTTCTTACTTTTGACAGACACACAGTGCCCTGTAGTTCTTACTTTTGAGGGACACTTAGTGCCGTGTAGTTCTGACTTTTGACAGACACTTAGTGCCGTGTAGTTCTTACTTTTGACAGACACTTATAGCCGTGTAGTTCTTACTTTTGACCGACACTTAGTGCCGTTTAATTCTGACTTTTGACAGACACACAGTGCCCTGTAGTTCTTACTTTTGACAGATACTTAGTGCCGTGTAGTTCTTACTTTTGACAGACACTTAGAGCCGTGTAGTTCTGACTTTTGAAGGACACTTAGTGCCGTGTAGTTCTGACTTTTGACAGACACTTAGTGCCGTGTAGTTCTGACTTTTGACCGACACTTAGTGCCGTTTAATTCTGACTTTTGACAGACACACAGTGCCCTGTAGTTCTGACTTTTGAGGGACACTCAGTGCCGTGTAGTTCTGACTTTTGACAGACATACAGTGCCCTGTAGTTCTGACTTTTGACAGACAGTTAGTGCCGTGTAGTTCTGACTTTTGACAGACACTTAGTGTCGTGTAGTTCTTACTTTTGACAGACACTTAGTGCCGTGTAGTTCTGACTTTTGACAGACTCTTAGTGCCGCGTAGCTCTTACTTTTGACAGATAGTTAGTGCCGTGTAGTAGTTCTTACTTTTTGACAGACACTTAGTGCCGTGTAGTTCTTACTTTTGACAGACACACAGTACCCTGTAGTTCTTACTTTTGACAGACACTTATAGCCGAGTAATTCTTACTTTTGACAGACACTTAGTGCAGTGTAGTTCTGACTTTTGACAGACACTCAGTGCCGTGTAGTTCTTACTTTTGACAGATACTTAGTGCCGTGTAGTTCTTACTTTTGACAGACACACAGTGCCCTGTAGTTCTTACTTTTGAGGGACACTTAGTGCCGTGTAGTTCTGACTTTTGACAGACACTTAGTGCCGTGTAGTTCTTACTTTTGACAGACACTTATAGCCCGTGTAGTTCTTACTTTTGACAGACACTTAGTGCCGTTTAATTCTGACTTTTGACAGACACACAGTGCCCTGTAGTTCTTACTTTTGACAGATACTTAGTGCCGTGTAGTTCTTACTTTTGACAGACACTTAGAGCCGTGTAGTTCTGACTTTTGAGGGACACTTAGTGCCGTGTAGTTCTGACTTTTGACAGACACTTAGTGCCGTGTAGTTCTGACTTTTGACCGACACTTAGTACCGTTTAATTCTGACTTTTGACAGACACACAGTGCCCTGTAGTTCTGACTTTTGAGGGACACTCAGTGCCGTGTAGTTCTGACTTTTGACAGACATACAGTGCCCTGTAGTTCTGACTTTTGACAGACAGTTAGTGCCGTGTAGTTCTGACTTTTGACAGACACTTAGTGCCGTGTAGTTCTTACTTTTGACAGACACTTAGTGCCGTGTAGTTCTTACTTTTCACAGTTAGTGCCGTGTAGTTCTGACTTTTGACAGACACTTAGTGCCGTGTAGTTCTTACTTTTGACAGACACTTAGTGCCGTGTAGTTCTTACTTTGACAGTTAGTGCCGTGTAGTTCTGACTTTTGAGGGACACTTAGTGCCGTGTAGTTCTTACTTTTGACAGACACTTAGTGCCGTGTAGTTCTTACTTTTCACAGTTAGTGCCGTGTAGTTCTGACTTTTGACAGACACTTAGTGCCGTGTAGTTCTTACTTTTGACAGACCAACAGTACTAAGTCAGAGAAACGTCAGCGGGGCTTTAATCATTAAATCAAGTTCTTGATTTTTATTACAGTCGGTGCAAGGACCGTTCCACCTCACTGGAGATTCAATGGACCATGACGACGGCCCGCGACCAGTGGTGTTTGTGGGGACCCTCGGGCAGCGGGAAGACCACCCTCTTCAACCGGCTCTGCAGCGAGTTTCCAGACTGCTTTGGCTTCAGCATCTCACGTGAGTTTCCAGACTGCTTTGGCTTCAGCATCTCACGTGGGTTTCGTGATCTCAACATGCATTAAGGGTTTTGTTTTATTAGTGCTGGCTATGTTAAGACTAAACGTAATTTTGAGAGAGAGAGAGAGAGAGAGAGAGAGAGAGAGAGAGAGAGAGAGAGAGAGAGAGAGAGAGAGAGAGAGAGAGAGAGAGAATGTGTCGAGTCAAGAACACTTCCTTATCTCCAAAGAGAAATTCTCTCTCTCTCTCTCTCTCTCTCTCTCTCTCTCTCTCTCTCTCTCTCTCTCTCTCTCTCTCTCTCTGTATGTGTGTGTGGTGTGTGTGTGTGTGTGTGTGTGTGTGTGTGTGTGTGTGTGTGTGTGTGTGTGTGTGTGTGTTTTACTGATATGATTAGATTGTGCAAACATAGTTTTAAACGTGCAGAGGATATAAAACAGTCTTCGATTTGGTCGAAGGTTTTGTTAAAAATAGTTTCAGTTGTGAAAAAACAGATCCAGTTTGAACGCATTTTAAATACGTTTGAAAGAAGCTGGTTTACTGATCTCATTAAAATAAGCAAAATAAACAAGCAAACAAACAAACACACACACACAAACAAACACTCAACATATGTATGGATTATATTTTGACGACTTGACAGCCCTGTTATACTATCCACCCACCCCCCCTCCCCTCCCCACCTCTTCGCTCTCACAGTCGGCTGGGCTGTAAACAACATGAATGAAATGAACTGGGATTGCAGATACCACCAGGGAGCCCAGACCAGGCGAACAAGATGGGGTGGGTAAGTACAGTGCTGCTGCCACCTACAGACCAGGCGAACAAGATGGGGTGGGTAAGTACAGCACTGCTGCCAACTACAGACCAGGCGAACAAGATGGGGTGGGTAAGTACAGCACTGCTGCCAACTACAGACCAGGCGAACAAGATGGGGTGGGTAAGTACAGCACTGCTGCCAACTACAGACCAGGCGAACAAGATGGGGTGGGTAAGTACAGTGCTGCCAACTACAGACCAGGCGAACAAGATGGGGTGGGTAAGTACAGCACTGCTGCCACCTACAGACCAGGCGAACAAGATGGGGTGGGTAAGTACAGTACTGCTGCCAACTACAGACCAGGTGAACAAGATGGGGTGGGTAAGTACAGTGCTGCCAACTACAGACCAGGCGAACAAGATGGGGTGGGTAAGTACAGCACTGCTGCCAACTACAGACCAGGCGAACAAGATGGGGTGGGTAAGTACAGCACTGCTGCCAACTACAGACCAGGCGAAACAAGATGGGGTGGGTAAGTACAGTGCTGCCAACTACAGACCAGGCGAACAATGGGGGGTGGGTAAGTACAGCACTGCTGCCACCTACAGACCAGGCGAACAAGATGGGGTGGGTCAGTACAGTACTGCTGCCAGTGAACAGATGGGGTGGGTCAGTACAGTACTGCTGCCAGTGAACAAGATGGGGTGGGTCAGTACAGTACTGCTGCCAGTGAACAAGATGGGGTGGGTCAGTACAGTACTGCTGCCAGTGAACAAGTGATGGGGTGGGTCAGTACAGTACTGCTGCCAGTGAACAAGATGGGGTGGGTCAGTACAGTACTGCTGCCAGTGAACAAGATGGGTGTGTCAGTACAGTACTGCTGCCAGTGAACAAGATGGGGTGGGTAAGTACAGTACTGCTGCGAAGTGAACAAGATGGGTGGATAAGTACAGTACTGCTGCCAGTGAACAAGATGGGGTGGGTCAGTACAGTACTGCTGCGAAGTGAACAAGATGGGGTGGATAAGTACAGTACTGCTGCCAGTGAACAAGATGGGGTGGGTAAGTACAGTACTGCTGCGAAGTGAACAAGATGGGGTGGGTCATACAGTACTGCTGCCAGATAGGCGCTGGGCAGTCATGGAAGTGGGAACGGTGAATGCTCTCCATAATCAGAAGAATTTGTCAGAAATCATCAACAACAAGATAAACCGGGTGGGTACGTAAAGTAAATTCTAGTTCTGAAATGAACAAGATGGGGAAAGTACAGTATGCTGCCAGTAGGCGCTGGGCAGTCATGGAAGTTACGGAAAAAAACTCCAAAACAAAAAAACGAAACAAAAAACAAAACAAAACGAAAAAAAAGAGAAAAAAAAAAAGCAGAAGAAGAAGAAAAAAAGAAAAACAAAAAAGAAGAAGAAGAAAAAGAAAAGAAAAAAAAGAAGAAGAAGAAGAAGAAGAAGAAGAAGAAGAAGAAAAAACGATGGGCACAATATTCTGTTCGCCAGATTTCTGTTTCGTAGAATTTGAGTGCAGGCTGAGGCCATGACAATCTGCTGATCATTTTTATGTTATTGGTCGTCCGTGTGTTTGTTTGACTGTTTTCAAGACCGAAAAGGCTGTGCCAGTCTTGAAGAAATGTTAGTTTGTGTTTGTTCATTTATCCAGTGGTTGCTGTGTAGATGTGTCCGATACAGGGAATATGGACAAGCTTGGAACAACCTTTTTTGGGCGCGAAGTCTCCTTGTTCTGTGTGCACTGTGTCGTCATTTGTGCCAAACGAGTTGGTGTCGTAAGCAGAATTCGTTTGGAGTTATGGACGTGCATTTAATTCATTACGGGCGCAAGAGTCAAGCCACTTGTTTCTTATTTACTCTCTTTACTGTTCCTTGCCTCATTCAAGATTTCCTGTCATACTAACCCGAACCGAGGTTATCTGTGTTTGTTACTGTTCGTCCCTGTGGTTGTTAGGACTCTATTCAAGATCGAAAGGCTACGCCAGTCTTGAAGAAATGTTGATATGTGTTTGTTTATTTCTCCAGTTGTTGTTGCAGTGTAGACATGTCAGGTACAGGGTATATGGGCGAAGCTTGGGACATCTCCTTGGGGGATGTCTCCTTGTTTGTTCTGTGTGCTCTGTGTTGTCCTTTCTGCTAAGGGATTCGGTATCGTATGGAGTACTCGTTTGGAGTTATAGGTATGTATCTATCTCATCATGGGAGCAAGAGTTACTCCACTTGTTTCTCATATGTATAATGACTAGCCTTAAACAACCGCAACAAAATGTACTCCTAGCATCACACACAATGGAGTTCCAGGTATTGTTTCCCACGCAGAAAGCTACGAACAACACATACTTCAGAAATGTCCTCTGCACTTTGATTTTGCATACTTGATACCAATCATTGAAATGTTTACGTAACGATAGTTCCAGTGGTTGATGGATTAGTTTGTAGCTTAATGAGGTCCTTGATATTTTGTGGGGTTCGAGAATGAACGGGACTCGAATTAAATGTCTGTGTCCAACTATGGCATGGGACAAGAAATTGAAGGTGTGGTGGTGTGGTAGAGAATAGATCGGAAGAGGATTAAAAAGGTAAATCCAATTCACAACGCTTTTCAAGCATCAGAATTCAAAACTGATCGGCATCGATGGCCAGATTGTATAAAATGTCAAATCTATCGAAAGTTCATGTTGTACATTTTGATTTTTAAAAAGCAGTATAGAAAACTCAAATACGAAACAATTAACAGTCATTACATTATAATATCGCATAAATTCTTCGAGACTCAGTACTCCATGAAATGAGCCTCACTTAGTGAGCTTTAGTTTATAAATCGACCAGCTACATGAACTTTATAAATCGAACAGCTACATGAAGTTTAGTTTGTAAATCGAACAGCTGCATGAAGTTTAGTTATAAATCGAACAGCTGCATGAAGTTTAGTTTATAAATCGAACAGCTGCATGAAGTTTAGTTTATAAATCGAACAGCTGCATGAAGTTTGATTTATGAATCAAACAGCTACATGAACTTTATAAATCGAACAGCTACATGAAGTTTAGTTTATAAATCGACCAGCAACTTGAAGTTTAGTTTACAAATCGAACAGCAACTTGAAGTTTAGTTTATAAATCGAACGGCTACATGACGTTTAGTTTATAAATCGAACAGCTACATGACGTTTAGTTTATAAGTCGAACAGCTACATGACGTTTAGTTTATAAACCGAACAGCTGCATGAAGTTTAGTTTATAAGTCGAACAGCTACATGAAGTTTAGTTTATAAGTCGAACAGCTACATGAAGTTTAGTTTATAAGTCGAACAGCTACATGAAGTTTAGTTTATAAGTCGAACAGCTACATGAACTATATAAATCGAACAGCTACATGCTACATGAACTATATAAATCGAACAGCTACATGAAGTTTAGTTTATAAGTCGAACAGCAACATGAAATTTAGTTTATAAGTCGAACAGCTACATGACGTTTAGTTTATAAGTCGAACAGCTACATGACGTTTAGTTAATAAATCGAACAGCTACATGAAGTTTAGTTTATAAATCGAACAGCTACATGAACTATATAAATCGAACAGCTACATGACGTTTAGTTTATAAGTCGAACAGCTACATGACGTGTAGTTAATAAATCGAACAGCTACATGACGTGTAGTTTATAAGTCGAACAGCTACATGACGTGTAGTTAATAAATCGAACAGCTGCTTATAGTTTCAAAGTGAGGATAGCGCGGGCGGACATTGGAGCAAACATAAAAGAAAAATTAGTGATGCGAAACGAAAAATCTTAATTGTTTGTTTCTTTTGTTTAACGGCATAGTGATTTTTCTTTCATTGTTTTTTTTTTTTCTGCCAGAAGACAGTGTCGATAGATTTTCCTGACAGATAGTTTTCAAAGGCTCAGAAATTTACATTTCTTCAAAACGTTTCGTTGGGTTCAATCAGGAGAATCTCCTTTCCAGCAAAGTTGAGGAGCCTTGGAGGAATCAATGCTCGAAGAAGAAGCATTTCAAAACATTTTAAAATAATAAAAAAAAATCTTTAGTGAGTGTTTATACCTTCAGTGACTGATGAATGAAAAACCACATTATTGCGAAAGTGGCACTTTCTATTGCACGTGTATGTTTCTTGTTGTGTTTGCAGATTATTATTTTGTGTCGAAGGACGAATTTGACCGGCTGATTGAAAACAACGAGTTTTTAGAATATGCCAACAACTGCGGCCATTTGTATGGGACCAGGTAAAGGGAGACCATCCACTTTTCCACACTGCTCTTTGTTCTGGGTGTACACGTGATGTCACAGTATATCACATCTATTGAGTTTTTGAATTCATACAGCGTGATTTGGAAAGCTAATTTGACTGAAATAAGCACAGGCAAATGAATCGCATGTCCAGTTTGCTGTCTTGTGGCACTGAGAGAAGATGTCGGTGCGGTAGAGTGAGTTCTGTGGCACTGAGAAATGTCGGTGCGGTAGAGTGAGTTCTGTGGCACTGAGAGATGTCGGTGCGGTAGAGTGAGTTCTGTGGCACTGAGAGATGTCGGTGCGGTAGAGTGAGTTCTGTGGCACTGAGAGATGTCGGTGCGGTAGAGTGAGGTCTGTGGCTGTGGCAGAGTGAGGTCTGTGGCACTGAGAGATGTCGGGGCGGTAGAGTGAGTTCTGTGGCACTGGCAGAGTGAGTTCTGTGGCACTGAGAAATGTCGGTGAGATGTTCTGTGGCACTGAGAGATGTCGGTGCGGTAGAGTGAGTTCTGTGGCACTGAGAGATGTCGGGGCGGTTTTGCACGTTGTCACGCACTTCAGACAGAACGCGGCGGAGTGTACGAACGATAACTGGTGCAGATGGGAGTGGTGTTGATGGTGGAAGAGAACTAAAGAGGGAGGGTGCAAGGAAGGAAGGGGGGGGGGGGGGGGGGAGAGAGGAGAGAGAGAGAGAGAGAGAGAGAGAGAGAGAGAGAGAGAGAGAGAGAGAGAGAGAGAGAGAGAGAGAGATAAACAATGGCAGGCAAACAGATAGACAGGTAGACAGATATCAAAAGGTGACAGACAAAACCTAGCCAGCCAGCCAGTCAGCCAGAGAGACATATAGTAACAGACATACAAACAGCCAGACTGTGAGAGACAGACACACTGTGAGAGACAGAAAAAAGGCAGGCAGCCAGCCATCCAGCCAGGCAGCCAGCTAGCCAGCATACAGACAGTAATAGACAAACAGGCAGATATTAACAGACCGACAATCAGCCAGCCAGACAGCCAGACAAACATATACACAGACAACACACACACACACACACACACACACACACACACACACACACACACACACACACACACACACACCAGACAGACACCCCTATGGCCGGGCGTCACCCACGTTCTCTGTGGCTGTGTGTCAGTCAGCAGACCATCCAGACCATCAGGGCGGCAGGCCGTGTGCCCCGTGCTACTGGTGGGCCTCAACAGTGCCAGAAATCTCAGCACAGCCCCCCTCCACCCCCCGCCACGCCTCATCTTCCTCCAGCCGCCCAGCGTGGACGTTCTGGTGAGGGCGTGACGTGGTGCAGACACTGAGCCAGACAGGCGGCGGGTCGCCCAGTATCTCTGTGGGAACCACAGTGACAGGGGTGTGGTCCACTGTGCAGCGGGAATCATTATGGTCACATCTCTCTCTCTCTCTCTCTCTCTCTCTCTCTCTCTCTCTCCTCTGTCTCTCTCTCTCTCTCTCTCTCTCTCTCTCTCTCTCTCTCTCTCTCTCTCTCTCTCTCTCTGTGGGAACCACGCCGGCAGGGTCTTGTCTACTCGTCCAGCAGGAATCATTGTGGCCATAGCTCTCTGAGTTGTGGTGTCATATTTGTCGTCGCAACTATTTTGCTCGCTGAAGTTTCAATTTCAGTTTCATCAAGGAGGTGTCACCGCGTGCAGACTAATCCATAATATATGTTACACCACATCCGCTGAGTTTTGAGACCACACTGCGCATGATTTAAAGCTGATAGGTAAATGAATTAAGATAAGAGAATTTAGGAAAGAGGTTCTCGTGGCCACGGCTTGGCGGATGTCTGACCACGCGTTAGCCCAAGGCGTTGATTAGATCTTGAGTACCTACCTAACATTGGCTGTCATTATTATGATTGTGTGTGTGTGTGTGTGTGTGTGTGTGTGTGTGTGTGTGTGTGTGTGTGTGTGTGTGTGTGTGTGTGTGTGCACGTGACCCTCGTTGAAGACATCACGCAGAGTAACAATGTACGAGTGAAGTAGATCATACGCCAAACATTAGGGTCAAGAACAAGAGGGAAATAAGTGGGTCAAAGACGAGAGGGAAGGGTAAGCGGATGAGGGTGGGATGTGGGATTATTATGGCGTGTGTGTGTTCAGGAGTAAGTGTATGTAATGTGTTAACCCTTTAGTGGCTAATTTCTTTTACTACTTTTGATCTGTTTTCTTCCTCTTCTTCGTTCACTCAGACAGGAACCCCAGAGGCACTGACCAAGGCTGCTGCTTTGTAGTGGTTACTTTTCATTCATTGTCTTGATTTCTATTTTTGTGTGTGTTCATGTTTTAAGACAAAGAGAAAAGAGAAGGAGGAGGGGGAGGAGGAGGAGGAGTAGGATGCGGAGGAGGAGAGAGAGAGAGAGAGAGAGAGAGAGAGAGAGAGAGAGAGAGAGAGAGAGAGAGAGAGAGAGAGAGAGAGAGAGAGAGAGAGAGAGGGAGAGGGGGGAGTTCTGAAAGAGAGAGAGAGAGAGAGAGAGAGAGAGAGGCTCTGAATCAACATTTGAGCCATCTACTTCCTACATTCATTGACCTCTTCAGGAATTCTCTCGCATCACTGTTGATTCCAGAAGTCTCGGCTCCAAGCCCGTGGCACGGAGACAGAGGAGAGCTTGCAGAGACGTTTAGCCGGGGCCCAGGAGGCACTGGACTACGTGGACAGCAGATCAGGTGAGTCCTCTTCTTTGTCTGGTGGCACGGGTGTCACAGCGTCATGGGGGGGGGGGCAAGGCTGGTACCCTGCCCGCTGGTCCGCCGCTTCCATGACCTCTTCAAGAGATCCATGGCACAGACAATGCCAGTCAGGGTCTGACCATTGCCTATGGCTAATACCTAGGTCTAGCACCTACCATTCTCAATTGTCAGACCCTCTCTCCGACTTGTTCAGCGGCTAAAACAGTATTACTGCGCGCAAAACAAACACAGCGCGTTTTGACCTTTTGGGCCTTTCTTTTAAGCAGAACGGATTACTTTCAGGATAATGAAACGAAGGAGGACAAATTACATTCAAAACAATGAAAACAGACGAACAGACAGATACTTATCTCTTCACTCTAGATTTAGTTGCTCACCCAAGAGCAGAATTTGCTCGTGATCTATATCTAAGGAATGGAACGGAGGTTAGAGGGAAAAAGATTCAGGGGCAGTAATCTCTGTTTTTGCTCTTGGTTCAGTTTCCACTTGCAGTCACCCCCCTTCGAAACCAGTGTGTTGAGGTTCTTCGTCTGTCTGCATAACCCCGCACACTACAATCTCAAGGGCCAGCAGATGTAATGTAGAGTGTATGGTCTGGTCCCCACGCAGTGAAGTCCCCTGGATGAAAGTTAGGTTTCTTGAAAAACCCATGGAGATGGGGCACGATGTAAGAAATAACTCATGATGATGAATAGTGTGTGTGTGTGTGTGTGTGTGTGTGTGTGTGTGTGTGTGTGTGTGTGTGTGTGTGTGCTTCAATTTGTTTTCACTATACATGCCCTACTTTTTTTTCTCTCTCCCTCTTTCGCTTTGTTTGCCCGTAGAATTCCTCAAGGTGGAAAAACATTGCTTGTCAATCACAGTGCCTCTGTCACAGCTCCTCTGACGATTCTTTCTGTTGCCAGCCTCCCAACCAAATGTCGTTGACCACGTCATTGACCACGATGATGTGGAGGACGCTTACCAGGAACTGAAGGGGATCCTCATGGAGGTCAGTGCCGCTGTTCTGCTTTCATCTCTGCTTTGTTTCTTTTTCAGTGAATACGTTGTCTCAAACGCCTATTCGTTTTAATTCACAACACTTTTATTTTGATATAACACTTTGTTTTCACTATAATATTATATTTAGAATATTCAATGCATTTAACCATTTACTTATTTTTTGAGTTGCTCATTTAGAAGCATGGTTCAATATTTAAAACCGGATCAAAATGGTAAAGAACAAGAAAAAACAAGGGTCATAACTTATCTGGCATTGTCGTTTTCTCGACTTGTATACGATTCTTTCCTATATGAATCATTTTGTGGTTACCTGAATTTATTGGTATTTGTCTGAGTACATTGTATGAGTATTTTGAAGATCCAAAGGCCATTCCCCCCAGGAATGAATAATAATTAATTTGTCTGTCTACATTTATTTTGTTGGTGTTACTTTGTACACTGGTATATGGGAAACTGGGACAGCTTGGAATTGTGCCCCTTCCCTTTCATTTGGGAAATGATCATGTCTGATCTGTTTACCCCTTGCCTGCCTGTGCTTCAGGTAAGTGGACAGCACAAACAGCGTTAGCTAGATGCTTTGAGCTAAAGGAATCTTCATCGCACGCAGTGTATACTGCTCACCACTGTCCCCGTTACTCAATACTTTTCTTTCATATTAAGGGGAAGTAATAGGAATGTTAGGTAACCAAGAAATTGCGAAAAAAAAAGTTGGTAAGAGGCATGAGGAAGTACGTATGTATAAATGTTTTCTGGGTGTCAAAAAGAATGATAGCAGAAAGAACACGATAATAATGTGTATAGCTGCTTTCTCCCTGTGTGTTTTGCAAGTTTTGTCAAGTTTGCCATGACTTGTTAGTTTCCCATAACTCCTTCACGATGATTCATTTCTGTATTTGTTTGTGTAAAGTTTCAGGTGAACCATTGGACAAGAGAGCAAGTCTCTCTCTCTCTCTCTCTCTCTCTCTCTCTCTCTCTCTGTGTCTCTCCTCTCTCTGTCTCTCTCTCTCTCTGTCTCTCTCTCTCTATCTCTGTCTATCTCTACCTCTCTCTCTCTCTCTCTCTCTCTCTCTCTCTCTCTGTCTGTCTGTCTGTCTCTCTCTCTCTCTCTCTGTGTCTACGTATTTTCATGTCTTACGAAAATGATTACATGTTGTGCGTTGGTCTCTCTCTCTCTCTCTCTCTCTCTCTCTCTCTCTCTCTCTCTCTCTCTCTCTCTCTCTCTCTCTCTCTCTCTGTGCGTGCGTGCGTGCGTGTATGTATGTGTTCCAGATTCTGTATGTACTTTGTCATTCATTTTACTGTCTGTTTTTATATACATACTAATTCTTGTACGTTGTAATACATTATCATATGTTCCCACAGGCCACCCTCCCCCCACCCCACTGTCTTCTTCCCCTTCATTATTGTTATTTTCATTTTCATTTTTGTTTGTTTGTTTATTATTATTACTTTTTTCATTTCTCTTCTATTTTCATTTGATGTTCCATTATGATTGCATGACCACCTTGTTTGCTTGTTTGCTTTCTTACATTATTTCATTTCACTGCATGTTGTAGTCCCTACTCAGGGCGAGGACTGGATGTAAAAAAGCACGTCAGTGCTTACCTATTATCCTCGTAAATAAAGAGTTTTGTCTTGTCTTGATTTGTCTTGTCCCTCTCTCCCTCTCTCCCCTCCTCGCGCTCTCCCTCCCTCTCTCTCTCTCTCTCTCTCTCTCTCTCTGTCTCTGTCTGTCTGTCTGTCTGTCTCTCTCTCTCCCCCCTCTCTCTCTCCCCCCTCTCTATCTGTCTTTAACGGTTCTTAGGGTAGAGTGTTCATCAATGATTGTGAGGAACATGTAGCGTTACACAGTGGGCGCCCACAGCTGGGTAAGGTTGCCCCCTAACTCTGTACTGCTTTACTGGTAATCTCGGCGTTCAATATAACATGTTTCGTTTACTGTTTATTTTTCAGGACATCAGGAAGTTACAGAACGCCAGGGGGGGGAAAGCTGAACACTGAGATGTTCCTGATACCCCACTGATCACATGGAGATGATCTTGATACCCCACTGATCACATGCACTGGCTGCTTCGCTATTACAGTTCTGATAAGCCCACCCCCCTCCCCGTCTCGCCACCCCCATCACCAGTCGGCTGGGCTGACAACAACATGAATTTAATTGAATTGCTGCAATTTTTGTGTAACATATCTGCAACACATCTTTTATCAATGTAATTAAAGCAACAATCCTGATGGCATTTTCTGAGAGTTGTATTACAAGTCAGCGACAAACTGTCAAAAAAGTAATAGTAAATATGACATGAGGCAGGGAACAGTAAAACAGTAAACAACAAACAAGTTGCGCAAATCCTGCTCCCATGAAGAAACAAAGACACGTCCATAACTCAAATGGATGCTACTTACGACACCGAATTACCTAGCAGACATGACAGCACAGAACACACAGAACAGACAAGGGAACATTCTACAGTCCACAGAACAGACAAGGAAACTGACAACATTAGTCTTTACTCAACGTAGCATGACTTTTTTCACACTCAGGAGCTGCAAACAATACAAGTAAATGTCAATTTGAATTTCACCAACCTACCTCTATCTTCTTTTCTTCCAGTTTTTGTTAGCACAAGGAAAGGTTTCATTATAAATCTCATGTTGCAAATCCCGAGAGTCGGAAAGAGCCAATCATTTTGTCCTTGTACAAGAAAAGAGATAGTAATAATCTAGGTGATTAGAGGTATCATACTGTGTAATGTTAGCAGTACATTTATAGTATATGAATGAATAATAGATTGCATTCAAGGGCTAAGGAGTACCATTTGCCCTGGAAATATCAGGCAGTTCAGAGCAAAGTATGTTTCACCTGTTGATCGTTTGTTTACATCCATGACCTGTATTCACAAACAGTTTAATGCGGACTATGAATTATATGTTGCCGTTACTGATTTACGAAATGTAAATATTTTCTTGACAGAAAATTGTCATAACCCATGTTATTGAAAAATGGCATATCAGGCAAAGCTTGCTATTGTATTAAAAGTATGCACTACTATGTCAAGGATTTATAAGACAGGACTGAAACTGACGAGTGATTTAATGTTCAGCAATAGTGGAAAGCAAAATATGTCTTTAAAGAATCCATCAGTCAAAATTATTGGGAAAAAGGATGTGTTTCTTTTGTCACATACTTTGAAACTATCCATACCACTGTTTGCTGACAATGTCTTTTTCACCTCAAACGGTTGTTTGCATTTAGAATAAGTTTAACAGTTTACATGAGGCGTCAGTATCTATTGGGTGTAAGGTAATATGGACGACAGTAACATTACGCTGTTCAGAAACGGTCCCTTAACGCCAGGAAGATGCTTTTTCATTGAAGAATATGCCTGTTGTAATTGTTTACAAATATATCTGAAATGTATATTTTCAGATAGTATGGGTTTGTTGCCTCATGTAACTACCTTGCTAGTGAAACCAAACGTGCATTTTTGTTCCGTATTGAGAAAATGTAAGACGGTGACCACATTAAGAAAAAGTAGTCTGTAAATCATTTAACGCCCATATGTAGTTCATAGTTTGGTAAAGCTGGGAAACATGGTGTTGGATCAATCAGCTACATACTGTGAAAATGTGCATCTGTTCCTCTTCAAAAAAAATCCTGGGAGCTGAAATGCGAAAACCGAAGTCTTGAGTTTCATCTTTTTCCTTAACGGGGCACAACACAAAAGAACTCCTCACCAGGCTCCTCCAGTTCAGTGCGTTGCGTACCAAGGCCTGGGGTACCTGCAAACGTTTTGCAGTGTTGTCAGTCTATTGTTTGAAATATTTCTGTCTTCTCTCCGTCTTCCTCAGTTAACAGTCTCTGGAGGATGATTATCTCAAGGCCACTGGCTCTGGTTAAATGGCAACCCCATCATCATTTTCTTTTCTTACCAGATATCAGCAGATCTTCATGTGGTCCTATGAGCTGTGTGATGGTTTGACGCACTTGTTTACCGGTGAGGTGACACTGTACATCAAAGCCTGATGCCATAGCTTGAGTTCTTCTTTCCAGATCTGCTGATGGGATCCATATTTCGTATGCATTCAGGAAGTTGGAATACATCAGTGTAAGGAGCCTGATTTTGTGTTTCATGACAATGTTATTGTTTTTCCACACAGGTTTTAGTCTGGACATTGGTGATGTGTGATGCTGTTGTGAGAATGTCTGGTTTGAATCCTTCGTTGTTGATGGTGGATCTCAGTCACGTGAACTGTTGACCACTTTCTAGCTTCTGTTCATAGACAGGTGCATCAGTGTGGATCGTGGTGTTGTGGCTGGCCGACAATTTGGTCTTCTGGCCGCTGATGTCGATGCCGTGTGTTGTGGATGTTTTATCCAGTCCTTCAGAAAGATCGGAGAGGTCCTGTTCACTGCCAGCCTGACCAGCGATGTCATCTGCTCATCGACATTTCGTTAGGGTTCTCCTCTGATGCTGACTATGCAGACGTGATCTTCAGGTGCGTCAGTTATGATTGTTTTCAAGAGTATGTTTTAAAATGTTGGATATTTAAGGCAGCCCTGAAGGATTCCAACTGACGTCTGAAACCATTCTCCAGTGGCACCTTGCTCTAGCTGCTTCAGAGTACAGTTGCCGGATGGTGTTGGAAATCTTTCGTTTGGTGTAACATTACTTCTCTATAACCCATAGCACCTCCTGTTGCACCAGACTCTGTCAAACGCCTTTTTGCAGTCTGTCAGGGTGTAGTAGATCTCCCTCTGCAGCTGGAATTGCTTGTTGCGAAGGTTACGCGGGCTAAAGCTGTATTGAATGGTACTTCTGCTTTTGCGGAATTCGACTTTTTTTAAAAAGCGATTATGATGTCTGCTTGCAGGATAATGATTTGAAAATTAATGGAGTGGAACTGGCCAGGAGGGCTTGAAAATGAATGAATGAATGTTGACACGTTTGGAAGCATACAGATATCCGAAGAAATGCTATGCTGGCATGCGATTTTGATGTGAAAACAATTATGTAGCTGTGTAATGTTCTTATATGCTTTCCTGATTTTGGTTTTAGATTTGTTGTATGAAATGAAGGTGTAGTAGAAGAAAAAAAGGCTTTTCAATCAATGGCTTGTATACTGTAGACGGCGGGGAAACAAACGACAATTTTTAGTGTAGCAGCATGTCTAGTGTTTATTGATAATTTAATAATTACTTGTGTTAAAAGTAATTTGTTGATTGATGGATGTGATTACTCATTCAAAATTTATTTACAATAACTGAATATTGTTTTGAGAGATCGGCTCAAGCCGTGTATTATTTTTGTCATTAAAACTACATATACGCTGTTACAGGGCTTTTACATATTTTGTTGCTATGCCCTGTTTGTAAATCAAAACAAAAAAAAAAGAGAGAATTTTATTCTGTATGATAATGTCGAGTTAAATCTAAGAAAAGAACTGAATGTAGAAATACTCCACAGAAACCATAACGTTTTTCTTTTTAATGGTTTTATGTCATTGCATGGTAATGTTTGTAATGAATTTATATGTGTACGTATACAAGGGAACATGCAATATCATAACACCATTTTTTTTCTGTTGTTGTATGTTTAATGTAATGTGGCTTTATTGTTTTTGATGCACATTCTTCATTGAGGGGAGCTGCCTTTCTACGAATAAACAACTGTGATTTTCATTACCATAGTCAGAGTGTCTAATTGTTCATCACACACACACACACACACACACACACACACACACACACACACACACACACACACACACACACACACACACACACACACACACACACACACAGACACACACACACACACACACACACACACACACACACACACACACACACACACACACACACACACACACACACACACACACACACCCCCTTCCCTTCACCTCCTAGCCTACCCTTCTTCAACAGCAGAAAATCACAGAGGAACTGTGTGAGAAATTGATCTGTCGTCAAGGAAGTGGGTGTGGTGGCATCATCTTGCTGGCTGTCCCCAGCAACAACACCATTCAAGGAAATTCCTCCCTTGAAGGCAGTGCGGAACACATCTTAACCCCCAAGACTGGAATCAGAACTGGACATTGGAATCACGTGGAACAGGAATCACGTGCAACTACAATTGCTCTTGCACGGTAGAAGAAGGGCCAAAACACTGCACAGTGTGCCATCGTTTCTGCCATTCACCACCACCATGATACACATCGACTTCTCTCATGAAACATCTTGTATGTCATAGAAATCAACCAGACATAAATAGCAAAGGAGCAATTAAAGAATCAGTTCTGGTTCACTCGGAATCACTGTAAACTGTGGAGTGAAAGGCAGAAAATGAGCAGACGCATAAAGTTGAAGATGACTTGCACTGCACTTTCATCCAGCATCTCTTCAAGGTCATCTCTATCCGCATGCTGATTGACAGCATAGATAAATACCCCCCCCCCCCCCCAGCCCCTCCCCCCACCCCCTCAAACAAACAAAAAATCAGCAAAATGTGTGTGTGTGTGTGTGTGTGCGTGCGTGCGTGCGTGCGTGCGTGCGTGCGTGCGTGCGCGCGCGCGCGCGCGCGCGTGTGTGTGTGTGTGTGTGTGTGTGTGTGAATGTGTTGTGTGTGGGTGTGTGAAATGTGTGTGTGTGTGTGTGTGTGTGTGTGTGTGTGTGTTGGTGAGTGTTTGTGCATATCTGTGTCTGTGTCTGTGTATGTGTGTATGTGTGTGTGTGCGCGTGCGCGCGTGTGTAAATGTATGTGTGTCAAAAATTATAGCGATAGGTAAGATTTTTAAGCCCAATATGGTGGAATTATTATATCATTCTATGTACAGCAAATGGTACGTGAACATTTCTTTTGATTCTTCATATAAATGAACCTTTTACGAGTTTACCAAAGATGGAAAGATATATCATTGTTCATTGTGAAGCCACTGACTGATAAAAACTCCGAACTGTCAGACAATTTACGGTTAGTCATTGATTAAACGACATCCCAGCATGGTGCGCCTCCTTGGTAAAACTGACATGGTGAGAAAACCACCGCTGGGTGACGTCAACATGAGACATCAGGTGTGGAGGACAGCAAAGCCCTGTTCGTCCTTATCATGTGTGATGTGCGTGTTCTACAGCTGTGTCTCACCCCAGAGATATATGCTGTTGGAAAACACTTTTATGTCATGTGGGAGAATAAAGCTGAATGACCACTTACTCTGTGTGTGTGTGTGTGTGTGTGTGTGTGTGTGTGTGTGTGTGTGACGGGGGGAGGGGAGGGGGGAGGGAGGGGATCGGGAGGAGGAGGAGGGGAGAGGAACCGTATTGTGTGTGTATGTATTTATGTCTCTTGGCTAAGGAAGAAAAAAAAAAAAAAAAAAAAAAAGAGCATTAACAACATAAACAATCAACAAGTCTATAACAAATGTCCTACAGGACTATGAAGTAAACATTTCGAAATATTAAACAAACTAGATGCATTTTTGAGAACGCCTTCAATACAATTTTCAGAAATCACTGGCAAGATAGGTCTTAACCTCTGACATTCAAAAATGATGTGTTTGCTAGAAATTTGTTCACCACATAAACATCTAACATTTTTGCTATATTTTGTGATGAACGCATTAAGTTTATCCTGTAAGATAGTGAACTAATCTGTCTGTATTTGATTACGCCAGTATGATTTAAAATATAATTTGTTATCCAAACCACGAGAATCAATATACATATTCTTGGAGAGTCTATCTTTTCTCTGGCTATAGCCTTTAACTCTGCTCCATATTGCTTGTTCCAGCAAATGATAACCCTCCTGAATGGATAAAGGAACATGAATTTCAGTGGATTCTGTGCCTTGCCTTGCGCCCTTTTTTGCCACTTTGTCAGCCCACTCATTTGAAGAAAATCCAAGATGTGAAGGAACCCAGCAGAAGGAAACGTTGGTCCCTTTTAAGTTAAGATATGAATTAATTGACTGATTTCTAACATAATTTTGGTCTTTTTCTTGAAATCTGATGATCTTAAAGCATAGAGTACCGACTGAGAATCTACACAAAATAAGATTTGAAAAAAACTGTAATGGAAAATCAACTATGTAATTGAGAGCCATAAGAATAGCAATAAGTTCAGCAGTAAAGATGGGATCGATTTTTTTGCCAATGTAGTATGACTTTTCCTTTTTTAACGCTGGTATTACAAAAGCTGAACCTGCCCGGTGATCTTCTAGGAGTGAAACATCTGTATATATCTTTAAATGATTTGGATAAGTGTTCTGTATATGTAATTGGACTTCAGTTTTTTCATAATGTTTGGATTCTCATTTTTCTTCGTGTCAGTATGATTAATATCAAACTGCGCTTTGTTCATCTCCCAAGCAGGACAAGGGGAGAGACGCTTGATCTGTGTCAATATTACTTGGATTTATATCAGACCTTTTAAGTAGATCTGATACGTAAGTGGCAATTGGTTTCAGTGATGATATCTGCTTAGCTCTTTTAGGAAAAGAATTTTCAGATGTAATTTTCAGTTCCTCAGATGCAAAGTTGTTACTTGTCGAACTTCTAAGAACGTATTTAGCGCACGCAAGACTTCGGTATTCGTCCAAAGGCAATTCTCCAATTTCTTTGTAAGTTCCAAGCGTTGATGCGTGAAAAGGCACACCAAGAGCAAGCCTATAACCCTTGCAATCTATGCTTTGAAGTTTCTTAAGTAAATAATTAGGGGCGCTAAAAAATACCTCTTGTCCATAGGACAATTTTGATCTAATCAGCGACGTAGAGAGATGCTTCAAAACTTTGCAATCTTGTCCCCAGGCTTGTTTGCTTATAATCTTTAATAGATTTAAACATTTCCTTGCCTTAGTAGCGATGTAGTTGATATGAGCGTTCCAGGATAACTTTGGTGTAAGATAGATACCTAGGAATTTCACAATATCTTTATACTGAATATTCGTATTTTCAATTTTAAAACACGGCAGCTCTGATGGATTGCTGCCATTGTTAAAGAGAATCATATGTGTTTTCTCTGTAGATAAAGTCAGACCATTTTCGTCCATGTAAGTACATATATGATTGAGCTCTCTTTGATATATCTTCTTAATGTAGTTCAATTCCCTTTTAATTTTTCTTTTCATTGTAACATTCATCCAAATGCATAGATCATCAGCATATTGTACTAATACAACATGCTTTGATAGGAGCAAGGGCAAATCGTACATTAAGATGTTAAATAACATAGGAGCGATAACAGAACCTTGTGGCAATCCCATATGTAAAGATCTAGAATTGGAGTATGCATTCCCTACTCGAACACGTATGTTTCTTTTATTCAAAAAACATTTAATGTAGTGATATAAATGTCCCGAAATCCCGATTTGTTTCAGTTTATAAAGGAGCTTGGCATGCCAGACTTGGTCGTAGGCTTTCTTGATATCAAAAAAGGTCGCTAGAACATTCTTCTTTCTTGCAAATTGTTGTTTTACATTTGTTGTGGCTTCACTAAATTGTCAATAGCAGACCTGCCATTTTGGAAGCCTGCTTGATTAACTGGAATAACTTTATTTTTTTGACAATACTGCGTCAATCTTCTCAAAACTATTCTCTCTAATAATTTACAGGTATGTGAGGTTAATGCTATTGGTCTGTAACTATGCATATCTGTTGGAGGTTTGCCTTGCTTTAAAACTGGTACAATGATAGACTGTTTCCATTGTTCTGGCATTACGCCCTCAAACCAACATTTTTGAAACAATTTTCTGCAGTAATAAGATAAAATTTTCAGGCAGGTGTTTAGCATATCATTGGAGACTTTATCTAGTCCCACAGAAGTTTTCTTATTAGGAAGAGATAGTATTGCATCTTTCACTTCATCAAGAGTAACTGGAGCATTGATGAAATGACTATTATCATCAACTGGATCTAAATAATCGACTTTATTTTCTTCTTCTGTTCTGGAAGTTTGATCTTTAAAGGATAGACCTTCCAAACGCATAGATTCGGAAAACATATCGGCAAATGATTCTGTTTTTTCTGAATTAGATGGAAATTCTTTGTTCTTCAGCTTGACAGGACAAAATGGTAAGTTTAAACCCCTTTTCATTTCATGAAACTTTTTCAAACTTTTTTGTAAATCTTTATGATTCGAAATCTCATTAGAGCAGAAAGACGACCAATATTGCCTTTTAGCTTGAGCTATTACCATGTTACTGTAGTGATTCGCTCTGTTCTTGGCTATTAGATTCTCTGGTGTTTTGTCTTTTAAATATATTTTATACAAACATTTTTTGTTATTAACGGCTGAGTCACAAGCAGGTGTCCACCAGATATTTCCTGAGTGTTTGTTTGACTTAACTGGGCGAAATTTTGGAATAGCTACATCTGCAGCACTAAGGATAGCATCAGTAAAATACGAATATAACTGATCAATGCTATCGATATTAATATCAACAGTGTTGTATGTAGCTAGTTTGTTTTTGAACGTTTCCCAGTTAGCTGATTTATAATTATATTTTGGGATTATGTCTTCTTGTAATTCACAAGAATCAGTTATTTTATCAAAAGTTACAATTATTGGGAGGTGGTCGCTTCTAGAGTATCGTCAAAGGTAGACCAACTACATTCAGATGCTAATGCAGGAGATATCAAGGATAAATCTATTGCTGATGCTCTATGAGTTGGAATATCTGGAATTCTGTTATGCTGCCATCATTAAGCAAGTATAAACATGAATCAACAATATTTTCTACAAATCGGTTACTAGTTACTGACATGCAATCCTTGTCCCAAAACGGCGAATGCGCGTTAAAGTCTCCTGCTATTAACCATTTTTCGTTGTCTGGTAGAGTGTGTAACCATTCTGTATTAAATTCATTTGGTCCTTTGGGAAGATATGTAGAGACTATGTTTATCATAAAATCTTCCCTTAATTTAATTCGAGCCGCACACGAATGTAAAGTTGGAATATTGTTTGGAGCAGGGGACGGGTATACTTTATAATCTGTTCCTTCTTTATATATATAGCTGTATTGATTTTAGTAACAGCATCTACTTTTTCATGAACTGGTGGGTAATAATACCTGATAATTAGGCAGTTTGCTTCTTTTCACATTCAA
>JADBJO010014027.1:12500-22500 GCA_016801955.1 Conus betulinus | reverse complement strand
TTTAAATGTCTTTAAAACACCATCAATGTGATTTTTTAACATATGTGGTGAATGACGACGAGGTAACAGCCCTGACATGGCTCATTGGTAAGCTGAACTATATGCAATATAAATTGAAAGGTCGAATCCCTCCATTTCAAGACTTTTGAAAAAAATAGTTTCATCTCAGCTTATATATCATCTGAATGTTAACAACTTTTAGAATGAGTGTCATTCATAATACAAAGCCAGTCACAACACAAAGGCTTTCTTATTAAGAGAATTTAGTGAACGTTCGAAGACAAGACAGATCAGAAAGGTCTCGGTTATTCCTCTTCTGGATCCTATTGCTTCCTTTGAGACTTTTTTTTTAAAATTGCGAAAAGACCATTACTCAATTTCACGAGAAAGCTTTCTTTTTCCAGTTCATATTTGTCTAACAGACCTCAGTTTGTGTCTGCAGCATCTTGTCTGATGCATGTCTCCTGCATATGGTGTCCCACAAGGCTCAGTCTTAGGTCCCACTCTTTTCCTCCTGTAAACACAACCTTTGTCCAATGCCATCTTCTTCATGTATTTGCCAATGATACTGACCTTTTCAGTTCGGTTAGACCTTTAGGGTTTCAGTATATGTGTGTGCCTGCACCCCATGTCAACACAGTACAGACTTCCAAGGGGACTGCAGTATTATTCTCGGTTACTCTGATAGGCATTTGAGGACAGTACCTCTCTGAGTTCCACCGCCACCTTCGGGTGAACCTTTTACTTTTGGACCACACGGTCACACCATACAAAGCTCAACAACTGAATGAAGACAAGACGGGAACTATTCTGACTAAAGGTTTCTGACTGAATCAGTTTCCGAACTCGCCAATGATCAGCTTCATTATTTTTCCAATGTCGGCCAAAACACCCGGTTGTAGCGTATCTATCTATCTATCTATCTATCTATCTATCTATCTATCTATCTATCTATCTATCTATCTATCTATCTATCTATCTATCTATCTATCTTTGAAATGCTGTTAATTTAATGAGGATGCCAGTCAGCAAAATGCGCCAGTCTTCTAAATCTTAGTTCCTGATGATAGAACATTTACCTCAAAAGTGACAGAAACGATGGTCAGCCATCTGACTGTCTTTCCACAGAATGATTGGAACGCTTGACTTGCTGGAGTTCGTTGAAATTCGATAGCAGAGAGTCATGGAATTGTGTATGTACCAAAGAGAGAGAGCACGTCACTCCCTTGATGTTAGCACTGGCTTCATGTGTCTGCTCTGATCAGTGTAGGATGTGCATGCATTGCTGCAGTATATAGCTGCCATAGCACCAGGTGCCTTGTCTGATCTGGATCATGTATAAATCCCCTCACCAACTGTCCGACCTTCAAATGACTCAAGCAATTTCATAGACAACTCCACAACTCTTCAGGTCTGTGTTTTCTCTTGGACTTTCCCAGAGAAATGAGTTTCTATTTTCTGTTATTTGTGCTTCGGAGCTCACGACTTTCAAAGCTGGGTCAAAACTCACAAATCTTCACAATCCTTTTCCATTTTCATCCTAGACACTAGTGAACCTGTTTTGTATTTTGACGTTCGCTGCTGCATTGTGCAATACTGTGTGTTGCACAGTGTCGTGTGTGTGTGTGTGTGTGTGTGTGTGTGTGTGTGTGTGTGTGTGTGTGTGTGTGTGAGTGTGTGTGTGTGTGTGTGTGTGTGTGTGTGTGTGTGTGTGTGTGTGTGTGTGTGTGCGTGCGTGCGTGCGTGCCATGGTGCTCCCTGTGTGTGTGTGTGTGTGTGTGTGTGCAATAAAGGTGCTCTCCTGCCCTCAATAAAGGTGCTGCTGTGTGTGCTGTGTGACGTCAGGCGGACTAAGACAGGAGGGAACAGCATGGCTCTGAACACTGTCCTGTGTCGACTGCTGGCACTGACCTGTGTGCTAAGCGGTGAGTGGTGGTGGTGGTGGTGTTGGTGGTGGTGGTAGTGGTGGTATTGGGGGGGGGGGGGGGATGGGGGGGTGGTAGTGGTATCAAGTTAAGTCAGCATCTTATTTTGAGATGGTGCATTGATTAAGCAGTATCTGCTTTTTTCCATCAGGCTATCTGCAAAACAAAAGGAAATGAATGTGACCAAGCTAAAAAGGACATGCAAACACATCCGAATAAAGAAGATAAGGAATATTTACACCATGAGCAAACACACAAGGAATTTATAAACATTCATCCTTTCAGTGCCATCATTCTTTATGTATGTGGTAGTACATTGTATACAGTTATGCAAATATTACACGAACATCTGCAAATCAAATACAGCATCATTTTGCACAACATGGCTGAAATATAAGGCAAGATAATAAGTAAACTGAAAATGTAACAATGCATGAATGAAAAAAAAAATATATGAAGGAATAATAAATAAGAGAATTAGAAGGAAAGTAAGATTTAAAGGAAGCATCAATGATATGCTTTACACCGCATATTCGGTTTTGCTAGCAGGATGAGTTTTCATACTTTTCTTGAAGTGGAGCTTGCTCTTGATATTTCTTGATGTGGTTGGTAAACTGTTCCACAAATCACCCCCCAGAGTATAACAAAGTGGATTTATATAAATGCATAATGAGACAACTGCAGGCGGAAATCTAAACCAATTTAAACAAGATGCAAAGCATATAAACGTATTCCTAGCACAGTGCCAAGAGGAGAGACAATTTCCAGTTAGTGGAAGAAAAAATCTCGACAGTGCGGTGGTTATTTCCCTCTTAATCGGTCTTGATTTTTAAAAAATCATTTATAGCCACTAGCAACGGCTAATCTGGTAAAATAAAACACCGGGCATCATTCGTGACCCATAATGAACATACCGACAATTTTTCAGAAAGATCTGCCCAGAAGTTTTGTCTGGAGCGAGTGGAACACATTTTGACCACAGACAGACAGACAGACAGACAGACACACACACACACACACACACACACACACACACACACACACACACACACACACACACACACACACACACACATACACACACGCAGAGACAGCATTTCTTCGTTCCCATTGTAAAGTACTCCCTGTTCTATAAGAACTGGGAGTACAAAAAAAGTATTCATAAGAACAACGTATACAAGCTAATGACAAGACAAAACACGAAGCCTTTTGACCTCTTAGGTCTTCTTTAGCAAGATTAAAAACACTCAGGACAACGAAAAGAACAAAGAATCGCTTTATCTCCGTCAAATTTGGCTTGTTTTGTTTTGTGATTCGTTTGTCCATACAGTTGGGCGGAATCATTGTGGATTCTTTTAAAAATGTGTTTGGATTTATAGATTACTTTCAGGTCTTGGAAACGATATTACGAGTTTATGTCTGTGATGAGTAATGTTGAAAGTGCCTCTAATCTTCCCAGACATAAACACGTCATATCGCTCCCCAGACCTAAATGTGTGTGTGTGTGTGTGTGTGTGTGTGTGTGTGTGTGTGTGTGTGTGTGTGTGTGTGTGTGTGTGTGTGTGTGTGTGTACAACACACTATGTTAATCTGACAGTAAATGGTTTTCAGTCAGTCAGTGTGTGTGTGTGTGTGTGTGTGTGTGTGTGTGTGTGTGTGTGTGTGTGTGTGTGTGTGTGTGTGTGTGTGTGTGTGTGTGTGTGTGTGTGTGTGTGTGTGTGTGTGTGTTAGAGATAGAGATAACAAGCTCCAATCTCCCTGCAGCCAAACATTATTTAATGTGGTTGATTTGATTTTCATGTTTCTGGCTGGTTGCAACAAATACAATCTGTCGCTCCGTATATCTATACACACAGGAACACGCACGTGCAATTCAATTGAATTACTGATGGCAGTGATAGTATTGCTGAGTGTGAAAACAACAAATAATCGAAGATATCTGAGTCAAACTGGCGTCTTTAGTTTTGTATCGTTTGACCATACAGATGGGCGGAATCATTGTGGATACTTTTAAAAATGTGTTGGATTTATAGATTACTTTCAGGTCTGACAAACGATATTACGAGTTTATGTCTGTGATGAGTAATGTTGAAAGTGCCTCTAATCTTCCCAGACAATGAACACGTCATATCGCTCCCCAGACCTAAATGTGTGTGTGTGTGTGTGTGTGTGTGTGTGTGTGGTGTGTGTGTGTGTGTGAAGTGTGTGTGTGTGTGTTGTCAGTACAACACTATGTTAATCTGACAGTAAATGGTTTTCAGTCAGTCAGTGTGAGATGTGTGTGTGTGTGTGTGTGTGTGTGTGTGACAATGTGTGATAGTGTGGTATCACTGACAATGAAGATGTGTGGTGTGTGTGTGTGTGTGTGTGTGTGAAGATAGTGTGGTGTGTGTGACAATGTGTAGTGTGGTGTCACTGTGTGTGTGTAGTGTGTGTATCACTGACAATGAAGATAGTGTGGTATCACTGACAATGTGTGTGTGTGTGTGTGTGTGTGTGACAATGTGATAGTGTGTGTATCACTGTGTGTGAAGAGACAGAGATAACAAGCTCCAATCTCCCTGCAGCCAAACATGACATTTAATGTGGTGTGGTATTTGATTTTCATGTTAGTGGCTGGTTGCAACACTGACAATGAAGATAGTGTGGTATCTATGACACACAGGAATACGCACGTGCAATTCAATTGAATTGACTGATGGCAGTGATAGTATGAAGATAGCTGAGTGTGGTATCACTGACAATGAAGATAGTGTGGTATCATTGACAATGAAGATAGTGAGGTATCACTGACAATGAAGATAGTGTGGTAAACACTGACAATGAAGATAGTGTGGTATCACTGACAATGAAGATAGTGAGGTATCACTGACAATGAAGATAGTGTGGTATCACTGACAATGAAGATAGTGTGGTATCACTGACAATGAAGATAGTGTGTGTATCACTGACAATGAAGATAGTGTGGTATCACTGACAATGAAGATAGTGAAGTATCACTGACAATGAAGATAGTGTGGTATCACTGACAATGAAGATAGTGTGGTCACTCACTGACAATGAAGATAGTGTGGTAACACTGACAATGAAGATAGTGTGGGTATCACTGACAATGAAGATAGTGTGGTATCACTGACAATGAAGATAGTGTGTGAAAACACTGACAATGAAGATAGTGTGGTATCACTGACAATGAAGATAGTGTGGTATCACTGACAATGAAGATAGTGTGGTATCACTGACAATGAAGATAGTGTGTATCACTGACAATGAAGATAGTGTGGTATCACTGACAATGAAGATAGTGTGGTATCACTGACAATGAAGATAGTGTGGTATCACTGACAATGAAGATAGTGAGGTATATCTGACAATGAAGATAGTGTGGTAACACTGACAATGGAGATAGTGTGGTATCTCTGACAATGAAGATAGTTGGTATCTCTGACAATGAAGATAGTGTGGTATCACTGACAATACAGATAGCGTAATGCCTTTTTTCTGTCAGTGTGGAGTGATGGTAATGATAGTATTGCTATGTGTGGTATCACTGACAATGGAGATAGCGTAATGCCTTTTTTCTGTCAGTGTGGAGTGATGGTAATGATAGTATTGCTATGTGTGGTATCACTGACAATGAAGATCGCGTAATGCCTTTTTTCTGTCAGTGTGGAGTGATGGTAATGATAGTATTGCTATGTGTGGTATCACTGACAATAGAGATAGCGTAATGCCTTTTTTCTCTGTCAGTGTGGAGTGGTGCCACAAACGCTTGGCCCATGGCTGAAGAGGTCTATGATGACGACAACAGCGTTGACATCGGGCCCAAGGAGAGGAAGACATTCCGTTTCTCTCTGACCTCGCCTTCCAAGCGTTTCCTGGTTCTAATCATTCCCAGGTACCTGATCCTTATCAGATTGTATGGTCTCTACCACCATCCGGGTACACCATTCTTACCAAGCTTTATAGACGTTACCATCACCCGGTACACCATTCTAACTAGGCTTTATAGACGTTACCATCACCAAGGTACAGCATTCTAACCAGGCTTTATAGACGTTACCATCACCTGGGTACACCATTCTCACCAAGCTTTATAGACGGTATCATGAACCAGGTTCGCCATTCTAACCAGGCTTTTTATAGACGTTACTATGAACCAGGTACACCATTGTAACCAGTCTGTATAGACGTTACCATGAACCAGCTACACCATTGTAACCAGGCTTTATAGGCGTTACATGAACCAGGTACCCGATCCTTATCAGATGTTATCGGCTCTACCATCACTCCGGTACACCAATTTAACAAGTCTTATAGTAGCGAGGAGTTAAGATCACTCAGGTATCCAACTAACAATGTTTTGTATGGCTCTTCGAGGTCGGCTGCACTTTAAGCAGCATGAATTGCACTGAACATACTGTAAACACAGCAGTTAATACAATAGAATAAATCATTAATTTCAGAAATGTATGTGCAGCAACGTTGATTCCTTTTCCAGAATATTTGGCTTAGGGTCAATAATAACGAATCACAAATAGTGTGGATGACAACTAGAGGGCATGATGGAGTGAGGTTTGTGACCGACAGAAACCTTCAATGGGATACTAACATCTTTCGTACTCTAGGAATATAATTCTCGGCCTGGGAAGATCAGATCTGTCATCTGAATTATTGCAGTAAACTAAATGCTATTGAAAGAATTACTGGATGCTGGTGAAAACCAGACATTTTCTTGTTTGGAAAAAAAAAGCTCTGGAAAGAAAAATATACACCCGAAGGTGCAGGTGGG
This sequence comes from Conus betulinus, assembly GCA_016801955.1. Classification (NCBI taxonomy): domain Eukaryota; kingdom Metazoa; phylum Mollusca; class Gastropoda; order Neogastropoda; family Conidae; genus Conus; species Conus betulinus. The sequence continues at coordinate 15,783 of JADBJO010014027.1, read as the reverse complement.
GGATCCAGAGAAGTACTGTCTTCAATTACCGAACAAACCAGCTGGGAGCAATCCTGCACCACCCTTGGAAGCCTACGCTGTTTTCACATAGGGTGTAGGCACGCATAGGGCATTACATCAAGACGTCAAGGGACATAATTGCTCCCTGGCAGATGCCATTGTGGAATGGCCACTGACTGTAACACGACAGAACCTCCAATTATTAAAGCACTGCTGATTTCTAAAATCTTTCTTTTCCTTGATTTACCAGACCCTCGTATTCCATTTCTACAAGATATAGAACAAATACTGTGTAATGTTCTCTAATATGGTAAAATCAACGTGAATAAATAGTCTGCTAGTTGCACCAAGAAGGTGGACTCAATATGTGTGATGTATTTTCTCTTGTCGACAATGAAAATCAGTAAGTTAGGAAGACAATTCAGACTGCAGTTCGGCTTGCCTTGTGTTGGAGTTGTACTCTCTTCTGAGCCGTAGAGATAAATTTGGTAGAGAATATACAAATAACTGTTCACGGCGTATTGACAATCTTTTTTTTGCAGGACGTTGCATGGCGCTATAGAAAATGACGTGACTAATACACTGTTGACGGCGTTTACAACTGTTTCGCGCTGAACATATATCTTACAACACTGAACTCTTCATCGCTGGACATGTATGTTACAACGCTGAACTCTTCACGCTGAACATGTATCTTACAACGCTGAACTCTTCATCGCTGAACATATATCTTACAACGCTGAACTCTTCATCGCTGAACATGTATCTTACAACGCTGAACTGTTCATCGCTGAACATGTATCTTATAAGGCTGAAATCTTCATCGCTGAACATGTATCTTATAATGCTGAAATCTTCATCGCTGAACGTACATCTTATAGTGCTGAAATCTTCATCGCTGAAAATACATCTTATAGTGCTGAAGTCTTCATCGCTGAACATACATCTTATATTGCTGAAGTCTTCATCGCTGAACATACATCTTATAATGCTGAAATCTTCAGGGAAAAAAAAGGAATGATTGAGCATAAAGCGTTTGCTTGGGTAAAGATTTGGCACGTTAAAAATGCGAACTATCTTACATATGAGGAACTTAGGGGCAAATATTTCACAATCACAAGAACCAATATTGTTTTATATATGGAGGGAACATCCGGGTCTTAAAGCAATATAATTTAAATTAAATTACACACTGATCAGACACGGACACGCTGGGGAAGCAGCGTGTGGCACTGAAACGGAACTGAGCTGAGAGGAAGTGCTTGCCGGAAAGCCTTCAGTGCCAACTGCTGTTACATAATAGAGTCCCACCTTTACTGGGCTGAAAGGAAGGAATTTGTTTAAAAGCGTTCAAACACCCACCTCTGATGTTCCGCTCAGATGGTTTCAAATAAGATTGCTATATCGGATTCTTCCAACTGGTAAATATTGACCAGTGTGTGTAATGTAACGGGCTGTCCATTATGTCCTGTGTACACACAAGAAGTAGAAACTTTTTTTTTATCACTTTTCACGGCATGCCAGATTGTGTAACGCTTCTGTGGTGATCTTTTAATAGTATTGCAAACAAAAAAAATCAGGATTTGTGAAAATCTTGCATCTGAAGTTACTGTTTTAAAGCTCAAAGTTTTTTTAACTGACAGATCAGAAGATTTTACTTTCAGAGAAACTTGTTCATGTCCAAATACAACTCCCGGAAAGCCGTCCGTCCAGCCTTTCTTCTTGCCATCTGTAAGATGGATGTGAAGTAGAAGAGGTATCATCCTAAGAAAGCAAAAATTTGAACAGCCACAACATACATCTCTTTCTGATTGAAAATGAACAGAATATGCATGCTCCAGAAGTACCACAATAGCTTTTTTTTTTTAATCAACTGCGTTTATTAGCTATAGCAGTGAATTAACATCTGACGTAATAAATGGCAATATTTACGAAGTAATTTAATGTGCAATGTTTGAATCTAAGTAGCTAATTTATCTGCTTATATGTTAATAGATAAATCTGTGTGTGTGTGTGTGTGTGTGTGTGTGTGTGTGTGTGTGTGTGCGTGCGTGCGTGCGTGCGTGCGTGCGTGCGTGCGTGCGTGCGTGCGTGCGTGCGTGCGTGCGTGCGTGCGTGTGCGTGCATGCGTGCGTGTGTGTGTGTGTGTGTGTGTGTGTGTGTGTGTGTGTGTGTGTGTGTGTGTGTGTGTGTGTGTGTGTGTGTTGTCGTTGTTGTTACTGTTGTTTAATGTGTATGTCCTTCTGGATGTTTTTGATAATTTACTTCATCACATTGATTAACAGTGAAAAGAGATAGTATTTTTTGCGAAGTGATTACCTAGTTTTTCCTCTCTGCTGCACTTTCCATTGTGGAAAGAAATCATCCTTGCAAGGGGAACAAATCTAATGCTTTTCTGCGTTTTGCTCTTTTTCATCTTTGTGGTCTTACACCGGAATAACACAGCACCCCACCATTCCCATCCATAGTGCTCTTCGTGGGGGGCTGTCTGGGGGACGACCTGATGCTGATTGTCTACAGTGTATTTCTGTCTGCCGGGTGTGCTGTGCGTGGCACAGTCACAATGAGTGGGAAGATTGCTTCTGACGGCCATGAAAGATGCACAGCAAAACAAACATGTCAAGGAAACAATCGTTTTATTTCTCACAGAGGTTTATTTCAGTAGTGTTGTGTTGTTATCATCTGAAATTTTGACGGCTTTTCTTTTCATGTTTCGTTTTGTTTTGTTTTCCGTTTGATTGCTTTCTTCACTTTTTATGTTGTCGGTTTCTTTTCTTGGGGCATTCAGAACTACTACATTTTAGTGATTCCGAAACAATCTTGCAGGTCGCCTTGACAGAAAACCGTTTAAAACTTCAAAAATCTAAAGTACAGCACATATTTATCAACATCATACCATATTGAACATATCACCTTCTGAAGGTTTGTCTGCTAGTTCTTGTCTGCTGAAAGATTGATCATCAATAGGAGAAAAACAAACAAAACAAAACATTGTGATCTGAATGTTGAGATCTGTTTTCCCTGTATACAGGGGCCGAAGATTGTTGGCGGGCAGGAAATCGAAAACTACACGTGGAATTTCTTGGTGCTGATCAACTACAAACACATGGAGTGGCTGGAGTCTTCTCTGTGGCGGGACTATCCTGGACCCTCTGACCATCGTTTCTGCCGGACATTGCTATGAGTTAGTCAGCCTGTCTGTCTGTCTGTCTCTGTGTCTGTCTGCCTTGTCTGTCTGTCTGCTTGCTTTGTCTGTCTGTCTGTCTGTCTCTCTACCTCTCTC
>JADBJO010014027.1:5000-7500 GCA_016801955.1 Conus betulinus | reverse complement strand
TTACGCAATGACGTCACGGTGCTGAAGCTGTCCGAACCGTTGACCTTCAACGATGTCGCGCAGCCGATGAAGCTGAACACTGATCAGCAATGTCCACAGGACGGCGACATGTGCAGAACTGCTGGATGGGGGAGGACCTCGTACCCAGGTGAGCCTCAACATTGTGATCAGCATCAACACCATCGTCAACATCATCGACAACAATGACATCAGCAGCAGCAGCAGCAGCAGCAGCAGCAGCAGCAGCAGCAGCAGCAGCAGCAGCAACAACAACAAAAAAACAACACTGTCAACAACAACAATGATAAAAATGTTTTTACCACTACTACTACTACTACTACTATTACTACTGCAGCTGCTGCTGCTGCTGCCTCCTCCTCCTCCTCCTCCTCCTCCTCCTCCTCCTCCTCCTCCTACTACTACTACTACTACTACAACTACTTTACCCGAATTCACAGAGCTACATCCACAACAACACGACATTCACGTTATACGTATATAGTGTGGTCTCTACACTTAGCCCATGTGGTCTAGCGTACATGGATTAGTCCGCACGCAGTGAGGCGAGCACCTTGATGAAACTGAAACTGAAACTACATTCACACAGCTACGTCCAGAACAACAGTGGTGGTACAAGAAAGGCGAGGGTGATGATGATGATGATGATGATGATGATGATGATGATGATGATGATGATGATGATGATGATGATGATGATGATGATAATGAAAAAACAACAGGAGTTAGGACAGGAAGAAATGTCGTAAGGAATGTTGTAATGATGATGAAGATGGCAGGGAGTGTGATGAGGGAAGGGGTAAGGAGGGGGGGGGGGGAGGTGAGAGGATGACTGATGGTGAAGACGACAGTGAGTGGGGTTCAGAAAGTATGAGGCATGGTGTGGTGATGTGAGGGATGGTGTGGTTATGTGAGGGATGGTGTGGTGATGTGAGGGATGAGGCATGGTGTGGTGATGTGAGGGAGGTGTGGTGATGTGATGTGAGGGATGGTGTGGTGATGTGAGGGAGGGTGGTGGTGATGTGAGGGATGGTGTGGTGATGTGAGGGATGAGGCATGGTGTGGTGATGTGAGGGAGGTGTGGTGATGTGAGGTGATGAGGCATGGTGGTGATGTGAGGCATGGTGTGGTGATGTGAGGGGGTGATGTGAGGCATGGTGTGGTGATGTGAGAGATGAGGCATGGTGTGGTGATGTGAGGGAGAGGCATGTGTGGTGATGTGAGGGATGGTGTGGTGATGTGAGGGATGGTGGTGTGGTGATGTGAGGCATGGTGTGGTGATGTGAGGTATGGTGTGGTGATGTGATGGAGGTGGTGTGGTGATGTGAGCATGGTGTGGTGAGGTGTGGTGATGGGAGGCATGGTGTGGTGATGTGAGGGATGAGGCATGGTGTGGTGATGTGAGGGATGGTGTGTGTGGTGATGTGAGGGATGGTGTGTGATGATGTGAGGGATGAGGCATGGTGTGGTGATGTGAGGGATGGTGTGGTGATGTGTGAGGGATGTGATGGATGGTGTGGTGATGTGAGGCATGGTGTGTGTGATGTGAGGGATGGTGTGGTGATGTGAGGGATGAGGTGGTGGTGTGGTGATGTGATGGGTGAGGCATGGTGTGGTGATGTGAGGCATGGTGGTGGTGATGTGAGGGTGATGTGATGGGATGGTGATGTGAGTGAGGGATGGTGTGGTGATGTGAGGTGATGGTGTGTGTGAGGGATCGTGTGGTGTGTGAGGGATGGTGTGTGATGTGGGATGGTGAGGGATGGTGTGTGATGTGTGAGGGATGGTGTGGTGATGTGAGGCATGGTGGTGATGTGAGGGGTGTGGTGATGTGAGGATGGTGTGTGGTGATGTGAGGGATGGTGTGGTGATGTGGGATGGTGTGGTGATGTGAGGGATGGTGGTGATGTGAGGGATGGTGTGTGGTGATGTGAGGGATGGTGTGGTGATGTGAGGGATGGTGTGGTGATGTGATGGATGGTGAGGGATGGTGTGGTGATGTGAGGGATGAGGCATGGTGGTGTGTGATGTGAGGGATGGTGTGGTGATGTGAGTGGATGGTGTGGTGTGTGTGATGTGAGGGATGGTGTGGTGATGTGGGGATGGTGTGGTGATGTGAGGGATGGTGTGGTGATGTGAGGGATGAGGCATGGTGTGGTGATGTGAGGGATGGTGTGTGTGATGTGAGGCATGGTGTGGTGATGTGAGGGATGGTGGTGTGGTGATGTGAGGGAGAGGTATGGTGTGGTGATGTGAGGGATGAGGCATGGTGTGTGGTGATGTGAGGGATGGTGTGGTGATGTGAGGCATGGTGTGGTGATGTGAGGGTGGTGGTGGTGATGAGGGATGGTGTGGTGATGTGAGGGATGAAGCATGGTGTGGTGATGTGAGGGATGGTGTGGTGTGGGTGATGTGAGGGATGAAGCATGGTGGTGGTGATGTGTGGGGATGGTGTGGTGATGTGAGGGATGGTGTGGTGATG
>JADBJO010014026.1:37500-45000 GCA_016801955.1 Conus betulinus | reverse complement strand
CCAAGAAGACAGAGTATGCGCAAAAAAAATGCACAACACAAGGAGCAAATTTCATTTATGCAAGAAATACCCTAATGATCTTGCGCACACTTAAAAGATACTTTAAGGGCAATTGACTCACATCACAAAAAAATGAAGAATCCATGAGTAAATTAGACGTGTGTGTGTGTGTGTGTGTAGTAGTAGTAGTAGTACTTTAGTTTTCCGTCTGTTCACATCTGTGATATTACACGAAGAGAGAGAGAGAGAGAGAGAGAGAGAGAGAGAGAGAGAGAGAGAGAGAGAGAGAGAGAGAGAGAGAGAGAGAGAGAGAGAGAGTCTGTGACTATGCAAGTTTTATGCATAATCTGGTTATGCAAGTGCATATAAATGTCCCTCTTTACATCTCTACAATATACCTGCAAATAATCTTACAGCAAATGCTTAACTGGACTACATATGAAAGAAAAAACAACATTGAAGGCAAATTTTAAATCTGAAAAGAGTTCACATAAAGACATGCCTGAAAACGGTGGTAAATGTGCTTGATGAGGTAAACAGTCAAATAGCAGATACTTGCTGGTTATTCTTCGTTCTCCACAAATACATTTTGCTTCGCTTACATATTTAGTTTTTATGGTATCAAAATTTAATCTATAAAATATTGAGATGAAATTTCTGTATTGATACATAGTTTTCACTTGTAAATGAGGAATGTTGTTTACATGTTCATAATCAATTAAATGAGTATTAACAGCCACACCGAGCAACGTATTTTTGTAGCGTTGTCTAAATCGGCACCAGACAGTTTGCTTTAATAATTGATTGACTTCAGATAAAGGAAAGGGTATATTCAATACCGTGGCACACTTTTCATTTCTGGTTCCTCTCTTTGAGCATCTATCAGCGAGCTCATTACCCCAAATACCACAATGCCATGGAATCCAACAGAAGGTGACATCAGTTCCTTTACATATCAAAACATGAATGAGATGGCATATTTCATTAACAAGAAAGTTATTCTTACCGGTATTTGAAAATCTTATGGTGTGTGTGTGTGTGTGTGTGTGTATGTGTGTGTGTGTGTGTGCGCGCGCGCGCGCGCGCGCGTGTGTGTGTGTGTGCGTGTGTGTGTGTGCGCGGGCGTGCGCGCACGCGCTCGTGTGTGTGTGTGTGTGTGTGTGTGTGTGTGTGTGTGTGTGTGCGTGCGTGCGTGCGTGCGTGTGTGTATATGTGCTTTTGACGTGTTACACTTGCACATTAGCAAGAAACCAATCGAGTTCAACATTTAAATAGTTCCAGGCAGAAGACCAATCCTGTAACAACACTGAATGAAGTGGGGTACTATAATCCTCATCTACACCAATCCTGTAACAACACTGAATGAAGTGGGGAACTATAATCCTCATCCACACCAATCCTGTAACAACACTGAATGAAGTGGGGAAACTATAATCCTCATCTACACCAATCCTGTAACAACACTGAATGAAGTGGGGAACTATAATCCTCATCCACACCAATCCTGTAACAACACTGAATGAAGTGGGGAACTATAATCCTCATCTACACCAATCCTGTAACAACACTGAATGAAGTGGGGGGTCCTGCAGTCCCCACTCACACCAATCCTGTAAAAACACCGAATGAAGGAGGAAGGGGGGTTTAAATTTCTCACTCACAAGAAAGCACAGGCCGCGACAACAGACACTGCAAGCAACAAGCTTCATTCATCCACAGATACAATGAACAATTTGAATACAACGTTAGTGATGTGACTGAGAGCTCTTTCCTTTAGTTTCGTAGACCTAACCCCCCCTCAACCTCTTCCAGCAACAGGCTTGCTGCTTCAAGACACCTTAGAACAGATTCAGACAACTGGAAAAGGTAGCTGAGAGGAAAGGGGTTAAGAGAGAGAAGACAGACAAAGGATAGGTTGAGATGGGCGAGGAGAACGCTGAAAAGTCTACATTTGTGCGTTTACATGATGTTCATGGGCTACTGTAGAGATGACAAAAAATGGATGCAGTTGAAGACATTTTGGATAAACAAAACTGTTGCTTGGGAAATTTGTGCATGTATAGCCTGCTGCTTGCAAAGAACACACTTGTTTTACGTTAGGTTAACCTCACATAAAAACTTTCTTTCATTCCCTCACAACTAGCATCCCATAGGAATCTCACATGGCACACACAACAGCAATTTAGAAGTGAGTGTCCTTGAACTTCCCGTCCCAACGCCACCTGTGTCACGTGATAAGACGGTAAAGCAGTAGGAGAACGTCGTACCGCAGACATGCACACCTGTGGAATGTCGCCACATCTGTGGAATGTCGCCACTTTCTTTTCGCCTCAGACAAATTCTTCTTGCCGACTGCGACTATTTGTGCAAGCTTTTTTTTTTTTTGGACACCAAATTACGTGCTCGTTTGATAAAGAATGAGGCACAGGATACACTATCGAAAAACATGCTCAAGAGGTATGACCCTAGCGAAAAATGTATGTCCTTATAATTATTGTGGGAGAGAAAAAAAAAAAACCTTAGCAAGCACATGCACTACAATGCCACTTCACCAGTAAGACAAGACGGCCTGCAGCATACACACTAACATTCGGTTCATACGATTTCAGACACACGCCTCAGCCTATTACTGCATACCGCACTAGAGATCGGACAATATCAAAGGTCCATTCTCCGCCCCGACCCCCCCTCATCTCAAGCAATGACAACTCTCTGGTTACAGTTCCTAATCCCACAATAAATCATGCCACGAAACCTCGCAGTGCCAGATAACCGATACCCCCAAGGTCTGGCAGCCTCCAATCCCCCCACTCCTCCCACCCCCATCCCAAAGGGCACCGAGAAGAGGCCAAACCTCAGGGGTGAAGCCTGCAGTGTCTCTCCAGACAAGACAGAGCCAGGTTTCGTCCGTCGCTGAATTACGTGCATGTGACGCAGGTCTCCCCTGGACAGACATAGGGTCACGACGTCTGACGGCCACACACCGGCAACACGCTTCTCGGATCCTGTCACGTGCTGTTTGTTCATTGAGGATCCTGTTTCCCTGCCGTCTACTGGGGATACTACAACGGTTTGTACTAACTCTGTCATAGAATGCATGTCAAAAAGACATTAAATGGTCTCCCAAGTAGTTTGTATGGAGGGCGGTTTTCTTAGTTTGTTTGTTGGACCCGGGACTGTTATTGGCATGATTAGGCCCAGGGTTTTCGGCCCTGCCATAAAGTGACCCTACCCAGAACGGCCCTCCCTGAAGTGACTGAATATACATTGGTCCTCCACAAAGTGACCCTTCTCAATGAGGCCCTCCACAAAGTGATCCTACTCACTGAGGTCCTCCACAAAGTGACCCTATTCACTGAGGTCCTTCACAAAGTGACCCTTCTCACTGAGACCCTCCACAAAGTGACCCTTCTCACTGAGACCCTCCACAAAGTGACCCTTCTCACTGAGGTCCTCCACAAAGTGACCCTTCTCAATGAGACCCTCCACAAAGTGACCCTACTCACTGAGGTCCTCCACAAAGTGACCCTTCTCACTGAGGCCCTCCACAAAGTGACCCTTCTCACTGAGGTCCTCTACAAAATGACCCTTCTCAATGAGACCCTCCACAAAGTGACCCTACTCACTGAGGTCCTCCACAAAGTGACCCTCTCACTGAGGTCCTCCACAAAGTGACCCTTCTCACTGAGGTCCTCCACAAAGTGACCCTTCTCAATGAGACCCTCCACAAAGTGACCCTATTCACTGAGGTCCTCCACAAAGTGACCCTTCTCACTGAGGTCTCCACAAAGTGATCCTTCTCACTGAGGTCCTCCACAAAGTGTCGCTACTCATTGAGACCCTCCACAAAGTGACCCTACTCATTGAGGCCCTCCACAAAGTGACCCTACTCATTGAGGCCCTCCACAAAGTGGACCCTACTCAGAGGGGTCCCCCACCAAGTGATCCTACTCATTTAGCCCCTCCACAAAGTGACTCTGCTCATTAAGCCCCTCCACAAATGTCCCTGCTGAGAGAGGGCCCTCCACAAAGTTGCGCCACCCGGGGGTGGTCCGCCTCCTCAAAGTGACCCCACTCAGAGTGGCCCTCCATAAATTGACCCCACTCAAACGGGCCCTCCACAACAGCGGCCGTCCACAGAGGGCACAGGCAGACAGGCCCACCCCACTGTCTACCAGAGTCTCCTGACCGTGGTTCCATCGTCGGATGCAAGCACACGACTATCACTGAATATCATAAATAAAATTCCCTGGTGTTAGAACCAAGGGGATTCACTTCCCTAATGTTCCTATCCACAGCCTGCCGTGTTGGGTGGAGAGAGCCTTGTTTGTATTGTTCAGGGCGGGGGGGGGGGGGGGGGGGATGGGGGGGGGGGGGGGCGCCGTAAGCGTTTGGGTATAATATATGGTATAACGGTGAGATCCATTTTTCTATTTAATTAGGTGGTTTAGGACGTGGGGGGGGGAGTATTTTTTTAATCGGGTTAGATTTTTTTTTAATTAGGTTTTTTGTATAATGTATTTTTGAGTTGAGACGAGGGTAAATTGTTGTGGGGGTCAATGTTCGGTTGTTTTTTTTTAATTCTTTTTGTTTGGGGGGTTTTGTCTTGGGTATGGTTTTAAGCGGTAAATGGTGGTTAATTTGGGGGGGGGGTGTTGGAAATGTAGGTTTAGGGGTTGGGATGGTTTCGTAATGGTTACTTTTTTTAAAATTTAATTAATTTGTTAGTGTATTAAATTGAATTTTAGTGGTATTTGGTTTTTTAATATTTTGGTTGGGGTATCTATAGTTAGGGGTATAAAGTATTATTGGGGTTTATAATGGTTTTCGAAGATTTATATTTTGGTTATAACCCTTTACTATTTTTCCTTATGATGGTTTATGGGAGGGGAGGAGGGGGACCCCCAGAAGCTTTTTATATCTTTGAATATTTACTATGGAGTTTGTAAGCAAACGTATTTTAAGGTGATTAGAATGTGGGTGTGTTAAGTTTTTTACTTAAATTTATGAGGTAATTAAGGTTGTTTTGGTATAGGGTAAAGTTTGGGGGTATTCTCTAATTTTAAATATTTTTTTTTTAAATATTGTAGTTATTTTTTTTCATATAACTGCCGTTATATTTGGATTTTTTCATTTGTTTCCCTAATGTCGTAGGGGTTAGGTTTATGTGGTTGTGTATTTATATTTTTTAAATTTTTTTGTGAATTTATTAGGGGTGGTTGGTTGTTAATACTTTTTTTCCGGTGAGGTATTACATTGGGGTTTTGCGTTTTGGTGAGGGGGGTTAATGTATCTTCATGCAATTCTTGAGTTATTTTTAATTTGTACATCGGTAGTTATTTTGTCTTAGGTTTGTTGGTATATAATGTACTAAGGTTATGGTGCATTTTTTAGTTGGGTTTTATTTTAAATGGGTGTTTGGCGGGTAATGGGTTTTTATTCTTTAGTATGGGGTTCTTTTTTTAACTATTTTAATGGCTTGTGATCTGTTTGTTGTGTGTTCTTTTGGCAGACTTGGGGAATGACTCATCATGACGGCAGAAGAGCGGCAACAGGCTGAGTTCATGCCAGCCTGATGACGTCAAGTGGGAGCTGTCACACGACAGCGCGGGAATTGGGCAAGCCGGGCGATGATGATGATGATGGCACCACTCCAACACCATGGTGGAGATTCACGTTCACACTGGGTAGTGACAAGAAGGGATACACCCACCCCCCCCCCCCCCCCCCCCCCCCCACCCCCGACTTCAACTACCCTTTTATGAGAGAAGAGGTTTTCTTTCCCCCCCAACGACACGGCCTTGCGCCTCTGAACGTAATAATCCCGTTTGTCGCAGGTGATGGCAGAGGTTTTTGTACCCTAACCGGCAAAATGCCAGTCTGTTAGTGAAATGCGTCCTTGGGTACTAGGTGTGGTGGGGCTGCAAGAGGAATGGATCAGGGTGGTAGCTGTGTATACAGTCAGTGACCGCCAAGGACGGCCTTTGGGTACTTGCTCTTGGGGAGGGATGGGCGGGGAGGCGGGAGGGGGGGGGGGCAGGGGGGCAAGGACTCTAGGACAGGTAGACAAAAAACACCAAATTTACAATCATGGGGCCTCGCTCTCTCTACTATCTCTTATCCTCTCTCTCTCTCTCTTCTCTCTCTCGGCACGTCGACCGTTGTGGAGGGTGTGAAAGAGCGGAAAGGAAAGCAGTATTAAATTCGTCACCCCCCCAAAACCCCACACAACTGGAGCAATATCACACACCCGACACACTCTCTCTCTCTCTCTATCTATCTCTCTCTCTCTCGGCATTGAACGTTGTAGGAGGGTGGGATGAAAGAGACGGAAAAAGCAGATAAAACAACTGAGAATATCACACACCCAGACACACACATGCGCGCGCTATCCGCTATCTCATCTCTTTACTTCCGTAATACGAATAATTCCGGGTGTTAAGCTCCAACTGGGGTTATCGTGACACCCGAACACACATGTGTGTGTTATTATGTGTGTGTGTGGTGTGTGTGTGTGTGTGGGTGGTGTTAAGTTCCCATGGGGTTATGTGTGGTGTGTGTGTGTTGTTGTGGTGTGTGTGTGAGAAGAGAGAGGAGAGAGACCGCAGAGAGAGAGAGTGATGTGGTGTGGAGAGATGCGCAGTGAGAGAGAGAGAGAGAGAGGAGAGAGAGAGAAGGTAAGGAGAGAGGGAGGTAGAGAGAGAGGAGAGCGTAGGAGGGAGAGAGAGAGAGAGGGACGAGAGAGAGGAGAGAGTGAGAGAGAGAGAGAGAGGAAAACCAGAGAGGGGTAAGGAGGGTGAGGAGGAGGGAGCGCAGAGACAAGGAGAGAGAAGAAGGAGAACACCACGACGACGACGACGGACCGACGACGACGACGACGACGTCGACGTCGACGGCAAACGAGACGACGACGACGGACGAGGAAGACGAAGAAGAAGAAGAGAATAAGAAGAAAGAAGAAGAAGAAGAAAGAAGAAGGAAGAAAGAAAGAAACAAAGAAACCAAAGAAGAAAGAAAGAAACAGACAGGAAGAAGAAAAGAAAAAACCATGCTGCTACCAAGAAGTTTTCATTCATCATCGCATAGATCGAGAGAGATTTCTTCCCGCAGACAAGCCAATCCTCGTCTATCCGGACTAAAGCCAAACCCTGGGGGAGGGGGGGGGTGGGGGGTGGGTGGTTTGTGGTGTTGGTGATGCCCCCCCACACCCCCCCACCCCCCACCCCCCACCCCAAGCGGCAGCTAGCCAACCACACTCCTCAGAACCGGCTCTACCGATCCACGGCTGCGTTTCGTTCCTCCCCCCCCCCCCCCCACCCCCCTCACCACTCTGCACCCACCCAAGTGGCATCAATGGACTCTCTGACAATATCGGATCGACTCAAGCTGGCATCTGTCATTAGGGTTTTCGGCTTCAGGCCCGCAGGGAGATATTAGGCGCTGCGGACACACGACGCTGTCTGGCGGCCTGTTGGGGGCGGTGCCACAGGTCGTCAGGCA
>JADBJO010014026.1:10000-17500 GCA_016801955.1 Conus betulinus | reverse complement strand
ACAGAGACAACACACACACACACACCACACTCTCTCTCTCTCTCTCTCTCTCTCTCTCTCTCACACACACACACACACACACACACACACACACACACACACACACACCACACACACACATACATGCAGTGTCAGAGCAACGTTCTGATCGATCAAGTCTGACAGAATGGTCAGCGACTCGTTCACATAACGTACTGCATGAATGATCCCCCAGTCTCCCCGACACTCTTCCAATGATCAACGTTTGGAACTTGAAGAAACTTTCGGGAGATCTATGGAAGACTGAAAAACCGACGACGAAGAGGAATTCCTTCTCTGCGCATCCGAAACAAAAGCCTTGAAAGCAACCGAGTTGGCAGTTTTCTCCTTTGATTAAACCCCGCTTGTGACAACATGTTTCCTTTTCGTTCTCTTTGAATGGAAATTAACGGCAACGATTTAATCGTTTCGCATGACTGTGTTGTCCGCGGACTGCTTCTAATATGTTCAGCGCCTAATATCAGATGACCTTTTTCTCAACGATTGTGGCACAGCAAGTTTGCAACCCATCTGCCCACTGTCGGCGTCGTTTATGAGCCGCGGGGTTATTACGTCGCCATGCCGACTGAGACTGCGGTTTTCTGATTGTCTCCCTTTGTGTGTGTGTGTGTGTGTGTGTGTGTGTGTGTGTGTGTGTGTGTACCTTCGATGTGACGTCGGTTGTGTCATCCGTTGCGCCAACACGTGATCATTGTTCTCGACATATGGCCGGCCAGAACCACAACTGTCCCTGGTCAGGACGGAGAATCAGCTGCTGCACGGTCAATTTTCCGGCAGCAGTAAGTGACACATCTGTTGTGTTCAAAACTCCTGTGTGATTCCCGGAAACGAATTTGGCTGACCGATTCGTACTGACTGTGGTGTTGGTTGTTACAAAGGGCACTTTGTATTGGTCGGTGAAGTTTTCATCCAAAATCTCAGTTTTATTTGGACTAATGCAGCGGGATAGAGCAGGTATCGCTCAGGAACAAAGCTCAGGGAAGCCCAGCCAAAAAAGGAAAGAAAAGGACGGTGACACTGGACTTTCCCCTTACTAATGGTCAGGCTTCTTCTGAACAGAGATGGGACAATTGACCCCTGTAGTCACAATGCTCTGGCGTTTGGGGCGGGGGTGGGGTGGGGGGTGGGGGTGGGGGGAAGTCACGCTGATGGCACTGGATGCAATCATAACATGAACCGTCTCTTCAGTCGGCAGAGGCCCTTGGAACAGTCGCAGTGCTGGCCAGTCTTTCAAACGATCAGAGGACGTTATATTTGCGGGGGGGGGGGGGGGGGGGGGGGATGGGGGGGGGGGGGGAATGGCCGAACATAACAGACGTGTTCCTGAAAACTCGGGTTGCAAGATAAACAAACTGCTGCTTCGGGTCTTTTGACGCCAGAGGAACGCGCTCAAACACATGCTGAATTCCTTTTTGATGCTGTGTAACTGGCAGGTTTTTTTTTTTTTTAACCAGTATATCGGACGTCGAATCTTAACAGAAGGAACTCATTCTTGATCAGTGATAGAGAGTTTTGAATGACATCATTAAACGAACGACAATGTATTATCTATTCAAAAACTAACAAATTACTGGTAGCCACGGGTAAGAAAAGGTAATCTACTGATAAAAACACACTGAACAAATACAAGACTGGACAATCAATGGACGTAGAGAAGACTGAATTATACGTCGATCTTCTTCTCATCAACAGGTTATCCTCGTTTACTCGTGGGTACGCAGCTACTGCCAAGTTCAAACAATTTTCTGTGGAAGACAAAAAGGAAATTGGATTGGCACAGGCTGCCAAGCCACAAGTAAGACAGGATACCCATTAAGAGTACATCCCCTCTCTACGTGGAAGATGAAAAGACCGGATTGTAAACGGAAAGAAGCTGGTTTGGAAACCAGACTGTTTTACGCTTGCTCTGCATTCCGCAACGTTCATACCAAGTCCAAGCTACGTGATTCATCGACCAACGTCATCTTCGTGCCGACTGGTCGCAAGAGCCTATGGCATTGACCTGTCCCCTCCGGCACGTGCACTTGTCTTAGCCTGCAGTCAAAAGGCCACGACAAGGTCCGCCCGCTCGCTCTGGGCCGGTCTCCATGTCGTCACCTCCGCTTTGCTCGCTTTTTCTGAACTTTCCTTTATTAGCTCGAATGCACGGCCGTGCGCGCCTTGGGTTGTAAAATGTGTGTGTGTGTGTGTGTGTGGTGTGTGTGTGTGTGTGCGCGCGCGCGCGCGCGCGCGCAGTGAGGTAGTAAGGTGTGTGTGTGTGTGTGTGTGTGTGTGCGCGCGCGCGTGCGTGCGTGTGTGCGTGCGTGCGTGCGTGCGTGCGTGTGTGTGTGTGTGTGTGTGTGTGTGTGTGTGTGTGTGTGTGATCGCGACTGCATAAGAATGAATGAGAGACAAGGAATACATAAAGAAATTTACCCCCCACACATAAGCATCTATTCACACAAGGGCGCGCGCGCGCGCGCGCGCACACACACACACACACACACACACACACACACACACCACACACACACACACTAAAGCACACCAGATGCATACGCACAAACCCCTCTTCCCTCCAATATAAACTGACTGAAACCAATTATTGTCAGATTAACTCAAAGTTGTACTGACAAAATAAACATGCATACACAGACACACACGCCCGTAGGCTCGTGCACACACATACTAACCCATACGCACAAAAATACCATCACCGCACCACACACAACGCGCGCGCGCATACAGACAGACACACACAAACACAGAGAGACACACACACACACACACAGACACACACACACACACACACGCACACACACACACACTCAGCTCATTCACGAGAGAGAGAGAGAGAGAGAGAGAGAGAGAGAGAGAGGAGAGAGAGAGTTTTCCTTTTTCTTAAACTCCTGACCTTCCGTCATGACTATCATTCCCTTCTCCTTCCCTGCTCTCCTCCCCCTCTCCTCCTATCCCCCTCCTCCCCCCCCCACCTCTCTCCTCCTCTCTCTCTCCTTCATTTACGGAAGGAAATAGCTTATTGATGTAAGAAAAAAAAGTTGGCGAGTGTCTAAATCCAATAATGGATTGTCTTGCCCTTGCCCTTTGCGGAGCACAGTGATTTTGCAGTTTTTTCATTGTAGGTTATCCGGCCCATCTCTCTCTCTGTGTCTCTCTCTCTGTCTGTCTGTGTCTGTCTCTGTCTGTCTGTCTGTCTCTGTCTCTCTCTGTCTTCTCTCTCTCTCTCTCTGCCTCTCTCTCTCTCTCTCTCTCTCTCTCTCTCTCTCTCTCGTCCTCATGATGCATGCATCACGTAAGATGATCAAGAGCTACTTCAATAGCCCTCAGCTAACAAGGAGGGCCTCTGCTCAATTTGACATCGTCTGCTGGCTGAGTTCGGAGGTAGCCAGCTGCACCTGGGCCAGACCGTCACCCTCACCGCTAAAGTGAGTGGGACCGCACGGGCATTTCGCTCACTGTGCTGCATTCAGGAATTTCACTCCGTCGAAACGGTTGACCACAGGCTGCACACCCAAAAAGTAATGCGCCAGGACCTTGCTTAACTTGTCGCCTATTTACAGACAGGCACAATGAATGAAACTTTTTTTAGTGAGATTTTTGTGTGTGGTGTGTGTGTGTGTGTGAAAGTTGATTCTCCTTTTCTCTCCATATAAAAACATCAAGGTGGTTCCAAGCAGACAAACTGAACTGAAGGAACGGGACCATGTTGTGGAGACCACCCGGCGCAAAGATTGGGTCACGGGTGAGTACAAAGGCCCGAAAATGACGTCAAGTAAGGGGTAGCTCTGAAAATCAGTGAAATGATTGGAAGACGGTTGTTCACCTCTTCAACAGCTTTGATATCAGTCCCTGGCTCAGTTTTATGCCACGCCTCAAATCGCTTACATTGATTTTATAGTGATTTGCTGTTAAATCCTAATTGTGGCGTGTGTGGCAACAGACCCCCCCCCCCCCCCCCCCCCCCCCCCCCCCCCCCAGCATCAGTTAAATTTTTTCTCCAGGTAACAGAACAGTTCACGTCGACACACCAGAGCATTTGCTCCAGATCGCGGAGCAGTTTGGTTCGACACAGCAGATCAGTTGTTCAAGGTGGCAAAATTCCTTTGTATCACGTGCCGGATTAAGTTTGTAAAAGATATCAGGATAACTTTATGCAAGGGAAAGAGTTGTACTCCTCAGAGAAGCTTTTTGCCAATGAACCAAAATGACTTGGCTCTCGGAAAGATATAAACTTTGTCCAAGATCAAGAATAACTGAAGAAAACATCAGAACAGCTTTGAAAAAAAAGGATCAGAATAACTTTGAAGAATGGATCAGAGTAATTTTGAAAGAAAGGATGAGAATAACTCTGTAGAAAGGATCAGAATAACTTTGAAGAAAGGATCAGAATAACTTTGAAAAAACAATCAGAATAACTTAGAAGAAAGGATCAGAATAGCTCTAAAGAAGGGATCAGAACAACTCTAAAGAAAGGAACAGAATAACTGAGTAAGGGATCAGAATAACTTTGAAGAAGAGATCAGAATAACTTTGAAGAAGAGATCAGAATAACTTTTAAGAAGGGATCAGAATAACTGCTGCAGGAGCCAGAATAGCATAGCTCCAGGCACAAGAACTGCATTGCCCCATTTGGGAAGCATCACTAAGATTCCAGAATAACTTTCCTTGGGAAACCAGGAAAATATTTCTCCAGGTACCCCAGTGGTTTTGCTTCAAATCTGAGGAGATGAAATTTGCTCCGGGCACCGGAAAAGAAACATTGCTCCTGGTACAAGAATACCTGTACTTTGTTTCAGGTACCATAACGGACTTTGTTCCTTGTATCAGAATGAACTTTTTTCAGGTACTGTAATGTTTTTTGCTCTACGTACCCGATCAACTGTGCTCCTGTAAACGAGTCGCTCTGGTCCAGATAAAGAGTAGGCTTTTCATGTATTGGTGCGTGAATGCGTGCGTTTCAGACGCCAAAGTGGTTCCAGTCACCACAATGGCTTTATTCCGTCACCACAGTGGCTTTATTCCAGACACCACAATGGCTTTATTCCGTCACCACAGTGGCTTTATTCCAGACACCACAACGGCTTTATTCCAGGCACCATAGTGGCTTTATTCCAGGCACCACAATGGCTTTATTCCAGGCACCATAGTGGCTTTATTCCAGATACCATAGTGGCCTTATTCCAAGCACCACAGTGGCTTTATTCCAGACACTACAATGGCTTTATTCCAAGCACCACAGTGGCTTCATTCCAAGCACCATAGTGGCTTTATTCCAAGCACCACAGTGGCTTTACTCCAGGCACCATAGTGGCTTTATTCCAAGCACCATAGTGGCTTTATTCCAAGCACCACAGTGGCTTCATTCCAGGCTCCACAGTGGCTTTATTCCAGGGCACCACATGGCTTTATTCCAGGCACCACAATGGCTTTATTTCAGGCTGGCTTTATTCCAGGCACCACAATGCTTTATTTCAGGCACCACAGTGGCTTTATTCCAGGCACCACAGTGGCACACAGTGGTTTTATTCCAGGCACCACAGTGGATTTATTCCAGGCACACACAGTGGCTTTATTTCATGCACTAGTGGGCTTTATTAACTATAACTTTTTCCTTCACGTACCAAAGTGCCCCGCTCCAAGTTTGACAGTGGCTTCACCCCTGGTGCGATTGTGGTTTTGCTTCAGTACTGAGACTGGCTCCATTGCAGACCTCCCAGTGGCCTGCTGCATCACCAGTGACACCAGTGGGCAAGATGCGCCATGGGATTCAGTTCGCGGAAGAGGGTCAATGGTTCTGAACCCCGTGCGATCAGGCAGGCTACACTAGAGTGCTTCTGAAGGCTGCAGAGATAGGCAGGATTTCTTTTTTTTTTTTTTTTTTCAAGAAGGCTGTCGGGGTTTGTGGGGGGTGGTGTGGAAGAGATAATCTGATGAGACAAAGCGCATTTGTGAGATTCTCATTTGTACAAACTATCTGCCTGTCTGTCTGCCTGCCTCCCTGCCTGCCTGCCTGCCTGCCTGTCTGTCTGTCTGAGTGTCTGTCTGTCTGTCTGTCTGTGTATCTCTCTCTGTCTCTCTGACTGTCTGTCTGTCTCTCTCTCTCTCTCTCTGTCCATGTCTGTCTGTGTTGATCTGTCTGTCTGTCTGTCTGTCTGTCTATCTATCTATCTATCTGTCTGTCTGTCTGTCTCTCTTTCACCGCTGTGCAGCGACAGCTGAACCAGACAAGACATGCCCGGCAGGCCGGCCGGCCTGAACAGCCTCCACAGCCGAAGGGACTTTGCACTCTACCAATATTGACTCCAGAGTTAGACCTAGGACCGGAGCCCCAACACGCGGCGGCACTCCCTCCCTTGGCACGATCCTTCCACACACAAACGATTAACAGAAGAGCAGAGACCAACAACGGCAGAATAGGAGAACGAGGCAAGGAGATGACATGAAAAAAAAGGAGAGACTGGGACTGTAAGAACAGTAACCAGAAAGTCCACAGGCAGGAGGGAAGAAGGGGGGCAAAAAGGAGGACGAGGACAAGAGAGGAGGGGAAAGGTAGGACCTGGAAGGGGTTGGAGGGGTGGGGGCGAGAGAGAGAGAGAGAGAGAGAGAGAGAGAGAGAGAGAGAGAGAGAGAGAGAGAGAGATGAGAGATGTTACGTGTGTGTGCACAAAGTACTGGAACTGAATCCCTCAGTCAATGCACCTTTTTCGTTGATCTCAGGACACTCGCTGTGAAGACAGCACATTCTGAGTCTTCCACCATGTTCTCTAGTGTCTGCCACACCTGACCCGCTTTAAAGTCATGTAATGTATCATGCGCGTCTTTTCTGTAGAGTAATTCGTGTGTGTGTGTGTGTGTGTGTGTGTGTGTGTGTGTGTGTGTGTGTGTGTGTGTGGTGTATGTGTGTGTGTGTGTGCGTGCGTGTGTGTGTTGTGTGTGTGTGTGTGTGTGTGTGTGTTTGTTTGTGTGTGTGTGTGCGTGTGTTGTGTGTGTGTGTGTGCGTGCGTGCGTGCGTGCTTTGTGTGTGTGGATGCGTGTGTGTGTGTGTGTGTGTGCGCGTGCGCGAGCTCTGCGTGTGCGTGTGAGTGCAGGCGTGCCTGACAAGTCTCTTCCGACGATGACTGCTATGGGTGTGACGTGTGGGAAGATGGACTGGTGACAGGGAGCGGGAGGGCCGCCCTCACCTCTGTACACCCTTGAACCATCACACTCTCCACTATTAACAGCGTTCACGAGAAAAAAAAACGACCTATCTAGTTTACTGTTACAACAGGGCTAAACTGTCATGAAGATTTCACGACCGGTGTCTGTGTACGACAGACATGTTCTGCAGAGAGTGTGTAAGAATCACAGAGCCTGTGATGTTTCAGCCGCTACTGATGATCTTACGTAATCATAGAGTGACGTTTAAATAAAACCCACTGAACAGAACTTGAACGGACGCCCTTGGCGGTTTAAACGTTG
>JADBJO010014026.1:5000-7500 GCA_016801955.1 Conus betulinus | reverse complement strand
TCTGTTTGTCTGTCTATCTGTCCGTCTGTCTGTATCTCTCTCTCTCTCTCTCTCTCTCTCTCTCTCTCTCTCTCTTCTCTCTCTCTCTCACGTGCATACAGTTTTCTTTTCTCTTACTATATTCCCCTCTGTACGAAAGTTGCTTTAAACGTCGTAATATGATATCCTTTTCTTGTATTGCTGAACGTATATCTGCATTTAACAACATCTCCATAGGCATATGGAAAAAAAAAAAACAAAGAAAAACAAAACAAACTATCATGGTGTTTTGCAAACAAACTATCATTGTGTTTTGTAGTCCATCGATTTTTTTTTTTCCTTTACTGTATGGCCGAATGAAAAAGTCATCTATTGCTTTATGACTTATTTCCTCCCGATATATTCGTTCGTTGGTTGGTTCATTCTCAGACCTGCATGCTTTTAATGCCTTTTCTAGGACTTCATGCTTCCTTGACAATCATGCGCTGGTAGATGAATGACTGATGACTGACTGACTGAAATGCCTGCACGTCTGAAAGGAATCATCCCATCCGTCCCTCACTCTTTCCCCCTCCCCTCTCTCTGTCCGTCTCCGTCCCTCCCCTACCCAACCCCCCATTCCCCCCCCCCCCCTTCTTCTTTGGATTCTGTCTGTGTTGCCGCACTCTTTTTTCTTTCATCTCTGTCAGTCAGTCTGTCTGTGTCTGTCTGTCTGTCACTCACTCACTCTCTCTCTCTCTCGTTCTGTGTGTGCGCGCGAGCGCGCGCACGCGCGTGTGTGCGTGCGTGCCTGCATGCGTGTGCGAGCGCGCGCATGCGTCTGTCTGTGAGTGTGTCTCTTTCTCTCCTCCCCCCCCCCCCCCCCCCCCCCCACCTCCCGACGGCATCTGTGAATACAGCGTTTCAAACTGTCTCCTACAAAACCAACCATCATGACATACAAAAAAAAAGCTGCACAAAAGAAAACAACAGCGCTATACAACTCTGCCGCCAGAGACACACTGTGGTACCCAGACAGCACGAAGGGGAGCCGTGCGACACCACAGCCGACCTTTCTCCTGGACACTGCACACACAGTCCGGGCTGTGGTCCCCAGGGTCAGATACAGTCCTCCTCATTCATGGACACTTCTGTCCCCACCCCACCCCCACCCCCATCCCTTCCTCTTTACCCCCCTTCCCTCCTGTGGAACCATCCGCTGTAGCCCGTCGTCAGTGGTCTGCATTCCGCACACCCATTCACAGACTCAGGGAAGTTGCCCCCCCCCCCCCCCCCCCCCCCCCCTCCCATCCTGCCACGCTCCCTTCCCCCGAGAACGGGACCGAACCAAAACTTGTTGATGGGCGTCTGATCCGGAGGTCTGGCTCTGAGGTGAGATTATAATTATGTGAACCAGGCTGAATGGAGCGGTGAAAAGTGGAGGGGGGACTGGACAGAGAGAAAGGCAGGGACAGAAAGTGGGAGATATTGAGAGGTACAGACAGATAGACAGACAAACGGACAGACTGGCTGGCAGGCAGGCTGGAAGGCAAACAGGCCGCTAGACAGAGAGAGAGAGTCATGACAGAGAGACGGAGAGAAAATGTCAGACAGGAAGAGAGAGAGAGAGCAGAGAGAGAGAGAGAGAGAGAGAGAGAGAGGAGAGAGAGAGAGGGGGGGAAAAGACAGAGAAAGGAAGAAAAAAGAAAAGAGAGATGAAGGGGAAACATATGGAGAGAGAGAGAGAGAGAGGAGGGGAAGCGAGAAAAGGGGTGGGGGGCACAGAGAGAGACAACAAGAAAAGGGGGGGGGGGGAGGGAGGGGAGAGACAGAGAGAGAGAGAGGGACGGGGGAGGGAGGGAGGGGCAGACAGAGCGAGAGATAGAGAGAGAGAAAGAGAGAGAGAATAACCCAGTCCATCATCAATCAGTCGGTGAATCAACACACACACACACACACACACACACACACACACACACACACACGCGCGCGCGCGCGCGCGCGCGCGCGCGTCAACCAGTCGACACGACAGTATGAAAACGAACAGGCAAAAGCCACGCTAATCACCCCTCTAACAGTCCAGTCACCGCAGCGGTCAGTCGGATCTGGATTCCACAACACTGAGGGCACTGGAAAGAACATCCACAGACAACGTTCTGCGCGGCAGGAGACAACGACTCACGGCCTGCAACACCGGTGGCATCCAGGGCCAGGAAGCGGGCTTCACTGGGTGGTCAGCATGGCTGGCAGTGCAGGGCACACCGTCCCACCTTGCAAAGAACAAAGAAATTATCGGCTAGAATGGCGCACGAGCGGGGGTGATAGTATCCACACACACCATTCAAGTGATTCTGAATGCGACATGTGAAACAGAAGGAGGAAGCGCCAGGTATTCGGGCTCCGAAGCCAAAGTCTTCGCCACAGACAGAAGTTGAGAGCATGGGGATTCATTAGCAGGCACATCATACAGCGGCAATTTGATTCCTGGGAAGAAAAGTCCCATAGCCCTATAGGCGGTGAATGGCAAAGGTACCTGCAGGGA
>JADBJO010014025.1:30000-45000 GCA_016801955.1 Conus betulinus | reverse complement strand
AACTTTTTGAAGTTTAGAGATGAGTGTTAAGGGACAACCCGCAAGGAGGGAATTACAAGAGTCGAGCCGAGACAGGACAAAAGCACAGATTAGAATCTTCTGAGCATTTTGAGTGAGAAAGCGGCGAACTGAGCTGATTCTACGAAGTTCAAGGTAGCAGGACTTGCACACATTAGAGATATGTTGTTTGAAAGAGAGAGTTTAGTCGAGTGTAACGCCGAGGTTACGAACAGACAATGATAGATTTATTTCGTTTCCATCAACATTTATAGAACTAGGGAGAGATTGAGTTCTACTAGTATGTTTCAAAACAATGAGGATTATTTCAGTTTGTCTGCATTAAGTTGTAGTTTGTTATTGTGCATCCATGATTTAACATATTGGTAATGCATGCTTGAGAAGAGGAGATTATTTCATGAAGCTGACTGAGATGGGCAGAGATATACAACTGGTTGTCATCTGAAAAGCTATGGTGAGGGAGAGAGTGTTGGCTGATGATGGCCGAGAGAGACTGGGTGTACAGTACAAACAACTGGTCCCAGGACAGATCCCTGAGGGACACCAAACTGAAGTGCTCTTGCTGGAGACTTAACACCTTTCACTGAAACAGTTTGCGTGCGATCAGAGAGATATGAAGACAACCAGGAAAGGACAGAGCCAGAAAGACCCAAAGAAGTGTTGAATCTTGAGAGAAGAATGGACTGATCTATTGTATCAAAAGCAGCAGACAAATCTAGGAGAGGGAGAAGAGAAACTTTGTTTCCATCAACAGCTGTGATGAGATGGTTTGCTATCTTGAGAAGCGCTGTCTCAGTGCTATGGCCAGCCTGGTAGACTGACTGGTTTGAGTACAAGAGATTGTTTACAGAGAGATGCTCAGACAGTTGGGCGAGAACAACTTTTTCAATCAGTTTGGAAAGAAATGGGAGATTAGAGACAGGTCTGTAGTTCTTGAGATTTTCAGGATCTAAGTTTTGCTTCTTCAGGAGAGGTCTGACAATGGCAGATCTGAACAGAGTGGGAAAACCACCTGATTGTAAAGAGTCATTGATAATGGATGTAAAGTATGGGAGGAGATCGTCAAGACAGCAGGTAAGAAGGGATGAGGGGAGAGGGTCAAGTTCACATGTTTTGACAGTGACTTGCTTCAAGATTTTGCGGACCTCTTCTACTGACACAGAGTGGAATTCAGACCACTGAGGGCCAGAGAAGGAAGGACCAGGAACAGCTGGGGGAGGAGCAGCATGAGAGTTCAGATTATGGTGAATAGTAGCTATTTTACTATAGAAGAAATCAGAGAAACGCTGGGGGAGTTCTGCCGCAGGGATTGAGGAGGGCAGAGGTGTGGACTTTGATTTGCCAAGTAGAGTATTGGTACAGTAAACAGTTGTTGGGATGTACTACAGGATAGAATTTTGGCACTGTAAAAAACAGCATTTGACACTGTCCAGAGTGTTGGTAACTAGTTTATTGGCAGTACGAAAAAATTTGTTTATGAACATAGTCCAGACTTGAGCCAGCTACGCTCTGCCTGGCGCCGTTCTCGCTTAGCCTGCAGCAGCTGAGGTCCGACGGAGGTGAACCAGGGTGAGGGAGGCCAGCTGGAGATCTGGCGGCGGGTGGCTGGGGCGTGCTGATCTAGTAGACTGGACAGGAGCTGGTGGAGCTGGTCAGCTGACAGGTGAAGAGGCCTCCAGTCTGGCCCGAAGATCAGACCGGAAGGTGACGGTGTTGACAGCAGCGATCTTTCTGGCCTCCACGTACACAGGAACGCGTGAAGGACGTGAGAGGCGGAGCTGGGCAACAACACAGTAGTGGTCGGAAAAGTCTAGAGTGAAATCTGGGCTGTGGAATGCAGCACGTTGTCGTCACGACGGCAGATGACCAAGGTCAAGGGTGTGGGGCTTTCTGGTGAGTTGGGAAGGTGACAGCCTGGTGCAGACCGAAATCGTCCAGCAGACCGGCGAAACAAAGCGCGAGGGAGTCAGTGGGGACGTTGACATGAACATTGAAGTCACCAACGATGACAGGACAGCCACTGATTGCATTGCAGTGTTCCAGGAAGGACGGGAACTCTTCAATGAAAAGAACATCAGACAGTTTGTCCTTTTGGTTGGGGGGAGGACAGTAGATGCAGAAAAGCTGAAGACAGTGCTGACGTAGGGTGACAGAAAGATGGGCAAGTTCAAAGGAGGAATGCTGGAATGGGAAGGTGTGGTGGAGGTGTGGTGGGAGCACAGAGAGTCACGCACGACTAAAGTGATGCCGCCACTGCGGGAGGAGCGAGGACAGGAGATAGGAATGGTATAACAATGTTGTGCAACATTTTCATGACGGATCGGATCTGTCAGAAAAAAAAAATCAAATATATTATTATTAGGAAACTGTACAACTGACATGCTAAAAACAACAACCAACTTAGGCAGGTATACTGTCACTTTATATATTCCATTAGTTAGTACAAAGCCCAACAAAAAAAAAAAACTAAAACAACACCGACTTTAATTGATCATAAGTACACAAACCTACAATATTACTTGTTTCAATGGTACATTCTGGTATTAGTGACCATTGTCCAGTCTTCCACACGCTGTTCTTTAGGCTCCCAATACCATCACTCAAATGTCACACGACCATCCAATGCCACTCTTTCAAAAAGTATAATGAAACAACATATCTCTATGACTTAAACATTTCCCTATTTCACTTAATTTATCATTATTCAGACATCAATGATGCGCTGTCTTTCCGGTACCAAACATTCCTCAACACCATAAATAAGCACGCACATTTACATCAAAAAAGAGTTAACCATTCGCTGATGTACCCATGGTTAACTCCAGAATTGCTGCAGGACCTGATTCTGCATGACCAATTGAAGCACACAAATTTCTTTGATGAATACAAAGAGCAGAGAATCTTTGTTTCGAATGAAGTTGAAAAAGCTAAAAGAGAGTACTTCAGCGAAATGATTACTGATGCAAAAACCATAGCGCCCATTTGGAGGGCAGCACACACTTTTTGTACACACAAAGTATACAGATCCACAAACGTCAGCAACAAAACATCACTCTGGAGAAATTCAACACACATTTTATGTCATCACCAGACATCCTTACTCAAACTTCACGGACTGTAAGAGTAATGAACATACATGCCCGACTTCTCAAATATCATTTTGCAAACGAACACTTGGCTCCAGTAGCTCACTCCATATTACCCCTCTTGCTGTACATGAAGCAGGAACGCAAATAGCGCAGTTAAAGATTAAATAGTCCATGGGTCCTAATAACACTCGCATTTTCTATTCAAACTTGCTCTGCCTTACATTTTTGAGTCTCTTACACATGCGATTTATCCTTTGACACGATGTCGTGTATAAACAAACTACAAATGACTGGCGTTGTCTTTCTTGATTTCAAAAAGGCGTTTGATCTTGTTGATTATTCCATTCTGATAAAGAAAGTATGTATCTGTTTGAGCCATTCCTTGACAGTCTCATTATTCCAGTCATACTCAGTATGTGCTGCTCAATGGCAAACCTCTTCTTCAGACTTTGTCAGACGTGGAGTCCCACAAGACTCAGTACTAGGACCCCTCCCAATCTTCAGTACTAGGACCCCTCCCAATCTGCATATTCACGATTGTTTTACTATTGTCCATATCAGATGAACATTTCACAAAAGATCTTTGTGCTGATGATTCGTCACTCTAAAATAAATGGCAAGGATTTACAAACAGTAGAATCATCTCTTCAGGAAAATCTAAATGAAGTGTCAGACCGGTGTCATTCAAAACTTAATGGTTATACACCCAACCAAAACCAAATCTATGATTATAGCCACCCGCCAAAAGCACCAATTGACTCCTCTTTGCCTAAAACCTCATTTGAATGGTATTTCTATCGGGCAGGTAGATAAGCATCATGTTTTCGTGGTAAACGATAGATACAAAATGGAATCTTCAACAACCTTTTCCTTTTTCGCTCAATTAGAGCACTGTATCAACAGTACTGCACTCAAAATTTTTCTCTAACGCACGTAATGTCACGAATCAATTACGCTTCAACGTTATGGGAAGGAGTAGTGATGCCCCCCCCCCCCCCTCCCAAAAAAAAAAAAAAAAAAAAAAAGTTTGAATTCTCTTCGACATGTGCAGAAAAGCTTCTCCTTCTAACAACGGGGTAAAAAAAAAAAAAAACTGTGGCCACTGAGCATACCTCCTCTGAGTAAACAATCAGAATTTAACAAGGCATCACTTATGTTTAAAATTTCGACAGATACCATGCCATGACATATATCAATGCCCCCCATCCCTTTTTTTTTTTTTTTTTAATAAGATTGAACACCTCTTCAGGCTCAAAGAAATCACTTCCCTACCCACTCATTGATCAATACAAAACAAAAGAACAGTGCCCCTTATACAACAAATGTCTTTACAACAATATGGTATACCAAGCTACGGTAACATCAGAAAATGAAAAAAAAAACATTTATAGGGATTACTGAAAACCACTTCAAAACCAGATACGCAAATCATAAGCAGTCCTTTTTAAAAAAGAAAAATATAAAAACCAAACAGAGCTGAGTAAATACATTTGGAGACTTAAAGAAAAAAAAATAGACTACAGCATATCATGGAAAATCATAAAAAGAGCAACTCCATACAACATTTTTTTTTTTTTAATGCAACTTATGCTCCACAGAAAAATGGTTAATATTATGTAAACCCCACCTAGCACTTTTGAACACAAAAGTAGAAATAGTAAACAATTGCAGGCACAAATGGAATCTTTGTTAGCACACCCCACCTGAACAGACCCCAACAAGAACCACAGACCCACACGTGCAACGAATGAGATTGTCACGGAATCAGGTACCGCACGCTATAAAAGAACGACAGCGTGCACTGGGAGGATATCCTGATGAGAGCAAGAGGAAAGACTGGCTGTCTATTAGCGCTGCTGGTGCTGGCCGCGTCCGGTCCAACACAGTTCTCTGAATGGCGCAGGGTTCCAACGATGACGAGGAGGATGCTAAAGACGACGAAGATGACGAAGACATTGAAGACGACGAAGGCGACGTTTACAGAGTCAAGTCCGACACAAGACTAATGGAACTTCAAAGAACTGTGGCTCAAAATCCCACTGATGGCGTCTCTGCCGATGACAAGGTGACAGTCTCACACAGGAGCTGTGGCTCACACAACAAAACAGAACGCTGCGACGGCCTGGCCAACAGGTCGCTGGATCAAATCTCGGGAGCGGCGTTCTGGCTTGGCAGCAGCGGCCTCTCTAGCCCAACTGGGCTCAGCGGGTAGTCGGTCCCGGGGCGCAGTGGCAGGTCGGGTAGTTGTCGGCACTCAGGCCAGCCTCTCCACGCCCTCACAAGGCGGAGAACAAGGGGTAGATCACAGCGACAGCCCCGACCCTCAACAAGTGGCAGCCAGTCCCCTTCAGACCAGGTACACTTCTACCTGGGGGAACTGACTGCCACCCAAACACATAGGAGTCCCTCTTCGGCTTCTGGGTAGTTGCGTTGCCGGAATCACTGCAGAGACTGCCTAACCGTTTCAGCTCACAGGCTTAATCAGAGCGCAGCTGAGCAGCAGTCAGGTAAACTTTTCAACCGGCTTCCGGACGACTACCTTCCGTTTAGCACGGTTGCGCGAAAATTTGTGACTGGACGGGAAACGGTCCCTCACAGACTGAAATCGTAAACGTCCATTTTTAAAGCCATGAACTGAACACAGCATCTGAACATCATCTTTATAGTTTGCTATCCTCTGGCGATAATATGATAATATCTATTTCGACTAAGTATGTTGCAGAGGCATCTAATTTCAGGAGAAAGAAATGTTCGGTAACAACTACTAATGTTCGAGGGTTTTTTTTTTTTTTTTTTTTTTTTTTTCCCCAAGTATCTTACGCAGCTTGATGACCTTATTCAAAAACGTTTTCTTTCTCTTCGCTACTATGAATACTAGTGAGATGGACGTTCATGCTTCAAGTAGTCGAACGGGACTGATTTACTACGGTGAATGTGTACCTGTGTGCGGCACATGTGTGGATGGTTATGTTGTTAAAAATAGCATAGTCGTTTTGAATGTCATTTTGAGTGATGAAAACGTATATAATTTTCTTTTCCTACTACAGTATTTCGAGTCCTTGCATTAATATTTACGTCACTTTGCACTATATTGTTTCAGCGCTGCAAATATTGATGTACACCCCTTGACATGCAGGCCATGTGTAGGCCATTATCCATAAACTCGCGATTGAAGCTTCTGAGCATCTCTCTCTTTGTTTCCTAGTTTTGTGTGTGTGTGTGTTTGTGTTCTTTCTGTTTGATTACCCACCATGATGTCATTATTACGTTTATGAATAGTCTGCTTGTCATTTTAGAATTTACTCGACCGTGCTCCTATGATAAATTGTAACTATGAATGATATGCATGACAAGGACCGGTTGTAAGACTAGGCCTTGGCCTAAAATCTTCATCCCTGCATATGATAATGATGATGATAATGAATACTTATAGAGCGCCTATTCTCGGCTAGATGCCAAGCTCTAAGTGCTTTACAATCAACACTCGTTTACACAACGGGCTGCCTACCTGGATAGTGCCGACTGAAGAGCTGCCAGCTGGCGCTTCATTCAGTCGTTTCCCGTGTCATCCAGTCAGTATCGTTCAATATCGATCACTCATTTTCCTTACTTCCTTCACTCTTTCCATTTCTCACTCAGGGTGCATGCTATGTGTAACGTGTCATCCATACCAACGGCCAAACTGGCCTACTCTTCCGAATGTTGGTGATGGGATTTTATGTGTGTGCAAGATGTTATGCGTGCATTCACACACGGAACCTCGGTTTATAATCTCATTCGAAGGACTGTATGTGAAATGGAGTCAGAACCAATGTTAACTCCGAGGGAAAAATCCCCCTGTACCGAAACGCCCCGGCAGAGGTTTGAACCCGCAACCCCAGGATCACCAAGATTGCGAGTCAGGCGCTCTACCAACTGAGCTATTCCGGCATATCAAATATCGATCAATCTATCAATCAAACCTCTGTCTGTCTGTCTGTCTGTCTGTCTGTCTGTCTCTCTCTCTCTCTCTCTCTCTGACTCTGCCTCTCTCTCTCTCTGTTTCTCTGTCTCTGTCTGTCTCTCTCTCTCTCTCTCTCTCTCTCTCTCTCTCTCTCTCTCTCTCTCTCGCTCACACACACACACACACACACACACACACACACACACACACACACACACACACACACACACTCTCTCTCTCTCTCTCTCTCTGAATCTGTCCTTGTCTGTCTCTGTCTGTCTGTCTGTCTGTATGTCTGTCTCCGTCTCTCTCTCTCTCTCTCTCTCTCTCTCTCTAAAATCTGTCTGCCTCTCTCTCTCTCTCTGTCTCTCTATTTTGGTATCGGTCTCTGTCTGTCTGTCTGTCTGGCTGTCTGTCTGTCTGTCTGTCTGTCTCTCTCTCTCTCTCTCTCTCTAAGATTTTGCCCTGCTACCACCGGGCCTGCAGGGACTGTGTGAGGTCCTGGCTGGAGAAGGGAAGGGGTGGAGGGTGTCCTCTCTGCCGTGACCCCATCCTGACCCCCACCCACCCAGATCATGGTGACCTGGACAGTGTAGTAGACGCCTTGCCCACGGACCTGGTCACCGAGTCCCTGGTGAAGGGTCACACAGTGGTCACAGGGTCTGACGTGTGTGCTGTCTGTCCTGGCAACATTGCTCCCAGTTCCTATTGTTTTGACTGTAAGGTCAAACTGTGCGCCACCTGTTCCACGCAACATCACAAGATTCCTGCAACCAGGAACCACAGCCTCCAGGACCTGAACACCCTCACGGCCCAGGATGTGTCAGTCCACTGCCGATCATCATGCCAGACCCACCCTGACAGACCAGCGGAGCTCTACTGCAGCAGCCATGAGGAGCTGATCTGCGTAATGTGTGCAACGACTGCGCATCGCAGCTGTGCAGAGGTGAAGGTCATCAGTGACGTGGCGAAGGAGAAGAGGAGAGAACTGGATGAGCTGGTTCGGAGATGGAGGACAAAGGAGGTAGCACTGGCTAAACAGGTTGGTTGCTACTGACAACCAGTCATGTGTTTCTTAAGGGCAGTATGTACGTGTCCTCATCTCTCTCTCTCTCTCTCTCTCTCTCTCTCTCTCTCTCTCTCTCTCTCTCTCTCTCTCTCTCAAGAAGAAAGAAGAAGAAGAAGAAAGAAGAAGAAGAAGAATGACAACATGAGGCAGTCTCGACTGTCCAGCACACGGTCAACCAATAGCAGATTCAGCTTG
The DNA here is from genome assembly GCA_016801955.1 of Conus betulinus. Classification (NCBI taxonomy): domain Eukaryota; kingdom Metazoa; phylum Mollusca; class Gastropoda; order Neogastropoda; family Conidae; genus Conus; species Conus betulinus. The sequence continues at coordinate 36,686 of JADBJO010014025.1, read as the reverse complement.
GGCAGAACGGACAACCCTTTAGGTGGCACTTCCAGCGAAGCAGCAAGCCCGCCTATTCTCTCTGACATTGTAGGCATGCTCAGCTCCTTGGGCTTGAGGCTGGGCAGAGATTGGACAGGTTAAAGAAGAAATCCGCATCCTGCACGAGGACTAGCTGGCCATGAAGGACGAGCTGAGGGGCTGAGGGAGGAGGTCGTCACGCTCCGTGAACAGAACGTGGATCTGCAGAGGAATGACGATCTCAGCCTGAGGGTTGCTGACCGGGAGACGAAGACGGATGACCTCGAGGGACGGTCCCAACGGAATAATCTCATTTTCTACAGCTTACCGAGGAGGGACGGTCCCAACGGAATAACCACATTGTCTACGGCTTACCGCAGGCAGGGAGAACGAGATATCGACCGAGTGTAAAGGTATGGTAAAAGATTTCTCTCTGACAAACTTGGACCGTCACACGATGTGGAGTTTGACAGGGTTCACCAGTTAAGTTCTAAGTCTGACTCCCCCGTGATTGCCAGATGCGTTTTCTATAAACAGAAGGTAGAAGTGCTAAAGGCAAAGGACAAGCTCAGGGGAAGTCAGATTTTTATTGGTGATGACTTCCCCATGTAAAAGAAGTCAGAAAAAGGTTGATTCCACACTTTCAGAAAGCTCGTAATGAAGGGAAAAGAGCTACAATGACATTCAACCACTTCCTGATAGACGGCAAGAAATATTCTGTCGATTCTAGTGACATGCTAGTGAAAATAAAATGGAACAGAGGCCGGCCCAAAGACATTGCTTTATGTTCTATGAAGCGGTGATTTAAACAGTTGAACTTCAAACTTCTCACATGATTTAGAAGGCGATGGTTTACCTATTGATGATCAGTATGTCAGTACTCCTTTAGGTACAAACAGGAATTCTGAAGATAATGTATTGAATAATTACGGTAAGATCTTTATGTGCACCGCTTTGGTTTTATGTATCATGAATGGTATGTGTCAGGGCGAACTGAATAGTCGCTACACTTATATTTCTGAGAGAGGTAATAGTTTAATTGATTATCTTTTAACATCACGAGATATATTTTTGAGTTTCTGGAATCATTGTAAATTACAAGTGCTGGAAAGAATCGAGTCAGACCATATGCCTTTGTTGATGAACCTCAGTATTCGTAATGACTTTTAATTGAAAAGTATTTTGGAATGAGATGTATACCAATGTATTTAATAATATAGTTTGCTCCCTGAAATTCAGTAGAGCCGAAATGGCGATCAGTGTAATTGATGTGGGTATAATTGAAGCTCTGTGTATATTCAACTGTTGCTTGAAAGAAGCAGCTGAGAGCATGAAAAAAAAACAACAGAGCAATGTAAATGTAAAACATGGTTATGATGATGACCAGTATGATGTGGAGTGTAAGTCTGGTAAGAGAAAGGCCCGTAATTTGTTAAATAGATACCGTCGCACTTTATTGCCATCAGATCATGTTTCTGACAGTAATACAAGACGTGCCCTGTAAGCAGTTTCTGAAAGCAAAATGTAAATAGTTTAATTGAGCTGTGTTAGAAAAACTGGTATCGTAAATAACCAGAAGGAATTCAGAATTCAACGCAGATCATTCACGATAAAAAAAAATAAATAACCTTCTAACAATATTAGTTTAGAAAACTGGTTTCAACACTTTCAGAAAATGCTTGAAAAAGTAGATTTTTTAACATTATGGACGATGAAGGCGGTAGTGATGACAATGGTAAGAATAATACCAATAATAGCAATACGAGTGATGGTACATTAAATCGTCCAATTTCAAGAGATGAGATTCAGCTGGCTCCAAAGAAATTAAAGAATTGTAAAGCTAGCAGCCCTGATGGAATCATAGGTGAGATGTTAAAAAATGCATGTAAATCTGATTTGTTGGTAGCATTTGTCACATTTTTAATGCTCTGTTTGAAAGAGGTGCGTTTCCTGAACTGTGGACTGAATCTATTGTTCTCCCTTTATATAAGAAAAGTGAAGTTGATAATCCCAGCAATTACAGAGGTATTTCTTTGTGTAACATTTGTAGTAAACTATACCGTGCTGTAACCAACAGGTGGTTGCAGGACTTGGTAGAAGAAAAGACCCTCACTGGGGAATATCAAGGTGGATTTAAGCGGAACTGTTCTACAATAGATCAATTGTCTACTTTGATAGCATTTGGGCAAAAAAACAATTTTTGTGAATGGCAAATCATATGTTGCTTTTATTGATTTTGAAAAAGCCTTTGATTCTGTTAACAGACGTATTTTATGGCATATTTTGTTTAAAATGGAAGGAGAGGAAAATCATATCGAAGTGTCATGAACATGTATGACTCCGTCAAAGCTGGAGTAAGAAGTGGTGGGTCTCTGACAGATCATATAAACTGCACGACTGGTGTTAAGCAAGGTGATGTATGCAGTCCTATATTGTTTTTCTTATTTATTAATGAATTGACATTAGACGTTACCAATTCTGGACGACATGGAGAAGACTTTATACATGATGTTTTGTAGATTTTCATTCTTCTGTTAGCAGACGATGTTGTATTAACGTTTGAAACTATAACTGGTTTACAAACCCAGCTGAACAGTTCAGAAGGAGTTTCTTCTGCATCGCAGCTAAAACTAATCATTACCAAAAGTAATATAATTGTGTTTAGAAAGGGCAGCTATCTTGCCGCCAGAAAAAGGTGGAAAATAGTGGACTTATAATAGAGTCAAAATGCCCGTAGTGAATTCTTATAAGTATCTTGGTATTTATTTTTTCTACACGCTTAAGCTTTACCTTTGCTTGTAAAGATCTTGCAAGTGGAGCTAAATATGCTTTATTGTGCATTTTTGTAGAGGAAATTGGCACAGTTTAATAATGAATCTCTATCTTTGTTGTTGACATTATTTGATATTTAAATTCAACCAATGCTACAATATGGTGCTGAGCTGTGGGGCTTTGATTCTGCTGCTGTGCATATTGAGAAAATTCATTTGTACGCTCTGAAGAAATTTCTTGGTGCTTCGATGAGCTCACGAATGATTTGGTATATGAAGAGGCTAACCGGTATCCTATGTATTTGATATCAGTGGTTAACTATATTCGTTACTGGCTAAGGATAACACAAATGGAACCACACAGATTGCCTACTAAAGCCTGTACAATGCTCGTGGAGTTAGATGCAAGCGGTAAGAACAATTGGATCTCGAATGTAAGGTTAGAGTTGTATGTATATGGATTTGGTTTTGTATGGGAGAATCATGGTGTTGGGGATATAAAACGCTTTTATCCGTGTTTTTCAGCAAACGCTGGTTGATTGTAGTTGGCAGAAGTGGAACTCTCATGTTGAAGACAGTAATAAATTTGATATTTAAAGAATGTTAAATCCTGTTCATTGTGTTCCGAGGTATTTTTCAATGGTTATTCACAGACATTTGAAAGATATCATAACCAAGTTCAAAGAATTCCTGTCATTGTTATTGCTGTATCTGATATCACATTCTCAGCGTTACAGACATTTAAACGATCGTATGATTGTAAACAAGTGGGGTAGTTTTTGCTCCCATAAGGAAACCTAACACAGAGCAACTTTATTCAAGACTGGCACAGCCTTTCAAACTGGAATAATATTACTATTTGTCCATTATGTAAAGAATCTCAAGAAAATGAAGTTCATTTTATTCTTTCATGTCCAGAGCTAGGTGATCTTAGACAGCAGTGTATTTCAGCCAAATACCATAATTATGCATCCTTAACTCTTCAGATTGATTTTCATTAATGTCATCGACAAATGATAAAATAGTGAAAGAAGCTTGCTGTGTTATCTTTACAGAGGGCTTAAACGAAGAAATTCTGCAATATCGTAGTTTCTTTGCACTCTTGATCAGAAATGGATTATGCAAAGTTCTTTCATCTGTATCCCTGTTCTTAAGAGAGATGGAATCTGGTCTTTTTATGTCACCAGAGTTGGTCATGAAAGCAGTAAAGTCGACCTCTGTGGAATGCCAGAGTACATGAACTAGTCTGGCACAAAAAACAAAGACATAAGACAAAACCAAAAGAACAATAAAGAAAACAGTGACTGTGCGAGAGACTCAGTTACTGAAACGCTGGGACACACACACACACACACACACACACACACACACACACACACACACACACACACACACACACACACACTCGCACACACACACACACACACACACACACACACACACACACCACACACACACACACACACACACACACACCACACACACACAACTCACACAACACACACACACACACACACACACACACCACACACACACACACACACACACACACACACGCACACACACACACACACACACACACACCACGCACGCGCGCGCGCAACACACACTCTCTCTCTCCTCTCTCTCTCTCTGCCGTTTCGCGGTTGGTTGCGCGTCTTGGTCTCTCTGTCTCTCTCTATGTCTCAGGAAATTAATATTTTACCATTGGACGAACATCGAAAGGTAACACTTGCCAAATATGTAATGACGTGTTCAACGCTCATAGGTGTGAACGAAAATGAGATTGCTGTATAACCTGAATCTTATTATCCCAAAAGAGCTCAGACTATTTTGTCTGATTCTACCATTGGTTCTTGTACAGACAAATCTTTTGAAAGAGTTAACAGCCAGTTCTGAGACATTAGCGAAGGTGGCCTTGATTTCTCCTCCTGATTGGGAAGAAACAGGACCCATTTAGATCTTGATCACACTGATGTGAACAAAACTGACCAACCCAATAATTATTTTATCTTATTCTGTAAAGTTGCACATACAAGAGAAACATCCTCAACATCTGAAAGTTTACACACATGGTTCAGTATCGTCTAATACTCAGTCATCAGGTTCTGCTTTTGTTATACCATCACAAAAGGTTGAAAAGATATGCTCCATCGGGAAAGGCAGATCAATATTGTCGCCCAAATGATGGCTGTTATTATGGCGTTGTCACATTTAATAGACTTGCCACAATTAATATCTAAAGTAGTATTTGCGTGGATTCAATGTCTGTTCTGCAAACCATAAAATTTCCAAATACCATTTCGAATTACTTTCTTGTAAATGGAATATGGCATCCTATTCATGTTTTGATATGTAAAGGAACTGATGTCACCTTCTGTTGGATTCCATCGCATTGTGGTATTAGGGGTAATGAACTAGCTAATAGATGAGCAAAGAGAGGAGCAGGAAATGGAAAGTTCCACGGTATTGTATATACCCTTTTCTTTACCTGAAATCAATCAATTATTAAAGCAAACCGTCTGGTGTCGATTCAGAAAACCCAAAAAAATACGTTGCTTGGTGTAGCTGATACAAATACTCATTAATTTCATTAATGATCATGTACACAGCGTTCCTCATTTACATTTGAAAAATATGTACCAACACAGAAATTTCATTTCAATATCTTAGAAACTGAAACTTGATGCCTTAAAAACTAAATATACAAACGAAGCAAAATGAATATGTGGAGAACGAAGAATAACCAGCAAGCATCTGCTGTTTGACTGTTTGCCTCTCTTTAAGCCCATTTACCACCATTATCAGGCATGTCTTTGTATGATGTCTTTTCACTGCGTTTCAATGTTGTTATTTTGTTTAATTAGTGGTCAAGTTAGGCATTGACTTTCAGATTATTTGCACTATGTTAGGGATGTTTAGAGGGATATTTATATGCACTTAGATAACCACATTATGCATATACTTGCATAGTCACAGACATTTATGCATCTCTCTCTCTCTCTCTCTCTCTCTCTCTCTCTCTCTCTCTCTCTCTCTAATCACATATATGAACAGACGTAAAACCGAAGTACTACTACTGTAGGTTTTGCCCTCCCCAAGCCTATGGGGGCAGCCCCCTCCCAAGCCTATGGGGGCAGCCTGGCCAGAGTGCTGAAGGTGGGAGACAGGGTGAGACTCACAGAAAGCTGGAAACGGCGCCATTGGGTGAGACTTGTTTTGTCATGACAGTTTTAGTTTTGCTTTAGTTTTAATAGTAGTTTACAGTTGTAGCTGCATCATGTTAGGTGAAATTATAACTCCATGCTATGATGGTATTTACAGTTGTAGTTGTATCATGTTAGGTGAAAACTATATCTCCATACAGTGTACGTGTGTGACTAGACCAGTCACTCAGTTCTCTTCCATACACTGTAAAGGCCCTGTGTTCAATTCCCAGGCATATGTCAATCATTCCTGCATACCTGCTCATCATATTGTAATGTGATGATGGGTTTATTATCAGTGTAATGTTACACACACCCCTCTCCCTCTCCATTGTGCATTTCATAAAAATGAACTGATATTCTCTTCTTGTTCATCATAATGTCAGTGCAATGTTACATACTCTCCCCCCCCCCCCCCTGCCCTCCCTACACCTCTCAGATGTACTAAACAATAACGGACATTCTTCATACCCACCATAATGCCAGTCATGTTACAAATCCCCCATCCCCCACTCAGTTTTGTCAGGTGTATTATTAGATAGAGATTGACATGTTCACTGCATATCATAATATCAGGTTAAAGTGACACCTTTCTCCACCCACCCCCTCATCTCTTCTCTTAGTTTGAGGTTCAGGTTCAGGTTCATCAAGATGTCAGTGTGTGCGGTTCAGTCCATATACGCTACGCCACATCTGCGAAGGTGTGAGA
>JADBJO010014025.1:0-20000 GCA_016801955.1 Conus betulinus | reverse complement strand
TACGCAGGGCCTCGTTTTACTCGATGTCTTTTGTGTCGAGTGCTAGAGCTGTTTTGAAACAACTGCACCTGTGATCGTTTGTCTTTCTTCATGTTTGTACTCATAGACCTGAAAGTTTAACCAGTTGTCGATGGTGATACTATGATTCAGTTCAGTTCAGTGGTTATTTTAACGTCTGTTTATCACCGATCTTATTCGACAAATAAGAAAAGGCAACAAAGATCACTGAGAATGTCAGACCTACTGTCTCTGGTTATTTTGTCTCACCTCTGTCCTTCACGTAGTAGAATCAACACACTCTACTGAGGAATACTATGAAATACCTTGTTTTTTTTAAATGACCACAGTCTGCCCAGTTCTGACGGGACAATACTGTGGACAATACTGGAAATGACCAACCAACACTGATCTCAGCCATAGCGGTTTTTCTCTTGTAAGTGAAAGGAAAAACACCAGAATACCAAGCAACGCCTGCACAAAACAGCTCAATGTGTTGTCAACTAATTTTAACCTCTTCGGGCCTCGCAAAACCAGACACAAGAAAAGGCTGAAAATAATGCTCCCCAGATAGTTTTCAGTGCTATGAGTAGAGGGGTATTTTCAATGATATCAGTAGAGGGGCATTTTCAATGATATCACTAGACAGGTAATTTTCAATGATACCAGTGGAGAGGTAATTCCCTATGATATCAGTAGAGGGGTATTTTCAATGATATCAGTAGAGGGGTATTTTCAATGATATCAGTAGAGGGGTAATTTTCAATATAAGTAGAGGGGTGGTTTTCAGTACTATCAGTAGAGGGGTAATTTTTAGTACTATCAGTAGAGGTAATTTTCAATTATATCAGTAGAAGGGTAATAATCTCTCTCTCTCTCTCTCTCTCTCTCTCTCTCTCTCTCTCTCTCTCTCTCTCTCTCTCTCTCTTGACACGATCTCAATGTAAAATTCACATAGTTCGCGCTCCTTTCCGGATGCATTCAGACTGAAACACCCAGGGTGGAGAATGTGCCATCAGAACCAGTGACTCATCGGATGCCAGAAATCATCCAGTGTTGCACGTTTGTGGTGCTTGTCACGTTTGTGACGCTTATCACGTTTGCGACGCTTGTCACGTTTGCTGCGCTTGTTACGTTTGCGGCGCTTGTTACGTTTGCGGCGCTTGTTACGTTTGTTGCGCTTGTTACGTTTGTGGACAATGTAACGTTTGTGGCACTTATTACATTTCTGTTACTTGTTACATCTGTGGCACTTGCTACATTTCTGACACTTATTACATCTGAAGCACTTGTTACATTTCTGACACTTGTTACATCTGTGGCACTTATTTTTATTTTTCTGACACTTGTACAATTGTGGTGTCGCAGCGCTTGTTACGTCTGTGGCGCTTATTACGTCTGTGGAGCTTGTAACATTGTGGCACTGTTACATTTATGACACTTGTGTACATCTGTGGCACTTGTCACATTTCTGACTCTTTGTTACATCGGTGGCACTTGTTACGTTTGTGGCAAATGTTATGTTTGCAACACTTGTGCTCGCTGTTGAAAACGAGCCAGATTAGTGGACTATGGAGTTTCAAGCTCTCAGTACTGTAGCTCTGAAGTAACAGACTATGAAGCTGACAGTACTGCAGCCCAGAGGTAGCGGACGATGGAGTTTGAAGCTCTCAGTACTGTAGCTCAGAGGTAAAGGATTATGGAGTTTGAAGCTTTCAATATTGTAGGACACACAGGTAGCGGACTTTGGAGTTTGAAGCTCTCAGTACTGAAGCCCAGAGATAACGGACTACGGACATTGAACTCTCAGTACTGTAGCCCAGAGGTAACAAACTATGGAGTTTGAAGCGCTCAGTACTGTAGCCAAGAGGTAATGGACTATGAAGCTCTCAGTACTGTAGCCAAGAGGTAAAGGACTATGAAGTTTGAAACTCTCGGTACTGTAGCCCAGAGGTAATGGACTATGAAGCTCTCAGTACTGTAGCCCAGAGGTAATGGACTATGAAGCTCTCAGTACGGTAGCCCAGAGGTAATGGACTATGAAGCTCTCAGTCCTTTAGCCCAGAGGTAATGGACTATGAAGCTCTCAGTGCTGTAGCCAAGAGGTAATGGACTATGAAGTTTGAAGCTCTCAGTACTGTGGCCCAGAGGTAACGGACGATGGAATTTGAAGCTCTCAGCACCTTAGCCAAGAGGTAATGGACTGTGAAGCTCTCAGTACTGTAGCCCAGAGGTAACGGACTATGAAGGTCTCAGTACTGTAGCCAAGAATTTATGGACTATGAAGCTCTCAGTACTGTAGCCCAGTGGTAACGGACTATGGAGTTTGAAGCTCTCAGTACTGTAGCCAAGAGGTTAGAGTCTATGAAGCTCTCAGTCCTTTAGCCCAGAGGTAATGGACTATGAAGCTCTCAGCCCTGTAGCCCAGAGGTAACGGACTATGAAGCTCTCAGTACTGTAGCCAAGAGGTAATGGACTATGAAGCTCTCTGTACTGTAGCCCAGATGTAACAGACTATGAAGCTCTCAGTCCTGTAGCCCAGAGGTAATGGACTATGAAGCTCTCAGTACAGTAGCCAAGAGGTAATGGACTATGAAGCTCTCAGTACTGTAGCCAAGAGGTAATGGACTATGAAGCTCTCAGTACTGTAAGCCAAGAGGTAACGGACTATGAAGCTCTCAGTACTGTAGCCCAGAGGTAGAGGTAACGGACTATGAAGCTCTCAGTACTGTAGCCCAGAGGTAACGGACTATGAAGCTATCAATACTGTGCCCAGAGGTAACGGACTATGAGGCTCTCAGTACTGTAGCCCTGAGGTACTGGACTATGGAGTTTGAAGATCTCAGTACTGTAGCCCAGAGGTAACGGACTATGAAGCTCTCAGTACTGTAGCGCAAAGGTAACAGACTATGAAGCTCTGAGTACTGTAGCCAAGAGAGGTAACGGACTATGAAGCTATCAATACTGTGGCCCAGAGGTAACGGACTATGAGGCTCTCAGTACTGTAGCCCTGAGGTACTGGACTATGGAGTTTGAAGATCTCAATACTGTAGCCCAGAGGTAACAGACTATGAAGCTCTCAGTACGTAAGCCCAGAGGTAACGGACTATGAAGTCTCAGTACTGTAGCCAAGAGGTAATGGACTATGAAGCTCTCAGTACTGTACCCAGAGCCAATGAAGCTCTCAATGGACCCCGAGAGGAAGCTCTCAGTACTGTAGCCCGGAGGAAATGGACTATGAAGCTCTCAGTACTGTAGCCAGAGGTAACAGACTAGAAGCTCTCAGTACTGTAGCCCAGAGGTAAAGGACTATGAAGCTCTCAGTACTGTAGCCCAGAGGTAACGGACTATGAAGCTGTCAGTACTGTAGCCCAGAGGTAATGGACTATGAAGCTCTCAGTACTGTAGCCCCAGCCGAGGTAACGGACTATGAAGCTCCCAGTCCTGTAGCCCAGAGGTAACGGACTATGAAGCTCTCAGTACTGTAGCCCAGAGGTAACACGCTATGAAGCTCTCAGTACTGTAGCCCAGAGGTAACACGCTAGAAGCTCTCAGTACTGTAGCCCGGAGGAAATGGACTATGAAGCTGTCAGTACTGTAGCCCAGAGCCCAGGTAACAGACAATGAAGCTCCCAGTACTGTAGCCCAGAGGTAACGGACTATGAAGCTCTCAGTACTGTAGCCCAGAGGTAACAGACAATGAAGCTTTCAGTACTGTAGCCCAGACTGTAGTAACGGAACAGCTATGAAGCTCTCAGTACTGTAGCCCAGAGGTAACAGACAATGAAGCTTCTCAGTACTGTAGCCCAGAGGTAACGGGACTATGAAGCTCACAGACCTGTAGCCCAGAGATTATGGACTATGGAGTTTGAGCTCTCAGTCCTGTAGCCCAGAGGTAATGGAGTATGAGGAGTTTGAAGCTCACAGTACTGTAGCCCTCAAGTAACAGACTATGAAGCTCTTAGTACTGTAGCCCAGAGGTAACAGACTATGAAGCTCTCAGTACTATAGCCCAGAGGTAACGGACTATGGACTATGAAGCTCTCAGTACTGTAGCCCAGAGGTAATGGACAATGGAGTTTGAAGCTCTCAGTACTGTAGCCCAGAGGTAATGGACTATGAAGCTCTCAATACTGTATCCCAGAGGTAATGGACTATGGAATTTGAAGCTCTCAGCACTGTAGTAGCTCAGAGGTAACAGACTATGAAGGGTCTCAGTACTGTAGCCAAGAGATAATTGACTATGAAGGCCTCAGTACTGTAGCCCAGAGGTAACGGACTATGGACTATGAAGCTTTCAGTACTGTAGCCTAGAGGTAACAGATACTATTGACTATGAAGCTCTCAGTACTGTAGCCCAGAAGTAACGGACTATGAAGCTGTCAGTACTGTAGCCTAGAGGTAACGGACTATGGAGTTTGAAGCTCTCAGTACTGTAGTCCAGAGGTAACAGACTATGGAGTTTGAAGCTGTCAGTACTGTAGCCCAGCCAACTGCACAGAGCCATGTCAGGGTTCTCACACTCGTGCAAATTAAATGTCACATCACATGTCACAATAACGTTTGCTGCTCTGGCTCCTGGGTTGGTTACTTTTGTCTCTGTCCCATCACTGTTGTAACTGTTCCATCAATTTTTTTCACTGTTCTATCACTTTTGTCACTGTTCCATCACTTTTGTCACTGTTCCATCAATTTTTGTCACTGTTCCACCGCTTTTGTCACTGTGCCATCACTGTTGTCACTGTTCCATCACTGTTGTCACTGTTCCATCGCTTTTTGTCACTGTTCCATAGCTTTTGTCACTGTTCCATAAATTTTGTCACTGTCCCATCGCTTTTTGTCACTGTTCCATCACTTTTTGTCACTGTTCCACTCATTTTTGTCACTGTCCCATCATTTTTGTCACTGTTCCATAGCTTTTGTCACCGTTCCATAATTTTTTGTCACTGTTCCATGACTTTTGTCAGTGTGTCCATCGCTTTTGGCACTGTTCCATAAATTTTTGTCACTGTTCCCATCATTTTTGTCACAGTCCCATCACTTTTGTCACTGTTCCATCGCTTTTGTCACTGTTCCATAAAATTTTGCCACTGTTCCATCATTTTTGTCACTGTTGCATCACTTTTGTCACTGTTCCACCGCTTTTGTCAATGTTCCATAAATTTTGGTCACTGTTCCATCACTTTCGTCACTGTCCCATCGCTTTTGTCACTGTCCCATCGCTTTTGTCCCATCGCTTTTGTCACTGTCCCATCGCTTTTGTCACTGTCCCATCGCTTTTGTCACTGTGCCATCACTGTTGTCACTGTTCCATTGCTTTTGTAACTGTTCCATTGCTTTTGTCACTGTTCCATTGCTTTTGTAACTGTTCCATTGCTTTTGTCACTGTTCCATCACTGTTGTCACTGTTCCATTGCTTTTGTAACTGTTCCATGCTTTTGTCACTGTTCCATCACTGTTGTCACTGTTCCATTGCTTTTGTAACTGTTCCATTGCTTTTGTCACTGTTCCATCACTGTTGTCACTGTTCCATCACTGTTGTCACTGTCCCATCGCTTTTGTCACTGTTCCATCACTGTTGTCACTGTTCCCATCACTGTTGTCACTGTTCCATTGCTTTTGTAACTGTTCCATTGCTTTTGTCACTGTTCTACTACTTTGTCCTATCAGTTTGTGTCACTATCCCATCACTGTGTTCACTGTTCCACACACTTGTGTCACTGTTCCGTCGCTTTCATAACTGTTCCATTGGTTTTTTGTCACTGTCCTATCATTTTTGTCACTGTTTCACTACTTTGTCACTGTCCTATCATTTTGGTCCATCACTGTTCTCTCTGTTCCATCGCTTGAGTCACAGTCCCATCACTTTCGTCATTGCCCCATTGCTTTTGTCACAGTCCCATCACTTTCGTCATTGTCCCATTACTTTTTGTCATGTCCCATTACTTTTGTCATGTCCCATTACTTTTGTCATGTCCCCATTACTTTTGTCATTGTCCCATTACTTTTGTCATGTTCCATCGCTTTTCTTATCAGTCCATCAGGTATGGGATGAAGAGCCCCGAAATTCAGATCAGCAATCGACACAATGTTTAGTCGTACAAAACCGTAATATATATATATATATATATATATATATATATATAATTTGTTAAAACTTTGATTAAAATGTAAGTGCAACACAGTTATATATATATATATATATATATATAATATATATATATATATATATATATATATATTATATATATGTGGAACACCACAGAATTATGGACTGTGGTGTGTCTCTATCTGACGCCAAGAGCACAGACACAATCAGCCGTGTCTCCCTGATGAGTCCGATCCAGCGGACGAAAGGCCTCGGAGCAGGCGACACATATAGATCTGTCTTCGGGAGGGATTGCGATAGTTTCCTCATGCAGCTAGTGAAGGGGTTTTCATATTTATGATATACATTTTCTCCCATTTATTCCATCTTCAATTTTTTTTTTTTTTGCCCTCTCAATTTTCTAATCTTTGCCAAATCATTACTATAATGATGGAAGAATTGTTAACCTGCACTGTTTTCCTTCCCCCACTACTTAATTGTTCAGCATTATACTGTGTTAGGTCAATCAGTGGGTGATTGCATCTCTTTACGAGATCCAAGGAAAGGTTGTTCTGCACAATTCTTAGCCGCTGACAATGCTTGGGTTATTGAACAGCAGAGCTGACCACTCAGACTGTTCCGTATCTTTTGATCTCCCTTGTATCCTTAAATGGATCCTCAAGCATAGGCTCAAAGATTGTCTCTTACATTTTATACTGTTTGCGTAATGTTTCTAGTTTTCAACAACTTTTTTTTTGATCTCTCCAAACTTTCGTTTTGTTTAATTCTACTACCTTTCGCTGGCTGCTTTGGGGGTGCTGTTGCATTCTTTTTTTCGAACCATTGGCGGTCAGAATACCACAGAATTATGGACTGTGGTGTGTCTCTATCTGACGCCAAGAGCACAGACACAATCAGCCGTGTCTCCCTGATGAGTCCGATCCAGCAGACGAAAGGCCTCAGAGCAGGCGACACATATAGATCTGTCTTTGGGAGGGATTGCGATAGTTTCCTCATGCAGCTAGTGAAGGGGTTTTCATATTTATGATATACATTTTCCCATTTATTATTTTCATCTTCAATTTTTTTTTCTCTCTCAATTTCTAATCTTTGCCAAATCATTACTAAATGATGGAAGAATTGTTAACCTGCACTTGTTTTCCCCCCACTACTTAATGTTCAGCATTATACTGTTTGGTCAATCAGTGGGTGATTGCATCTCTGTACGAGATCCAAGGAAAGGGTGTTCTGCACAATCTTAGCCGCTGACAATGCTTGGGTTATTGAACAGCAGAGCTGACCACTCAGACTGTTCCGTATCTTTTGATCTCCCTTGCATCCTTAAATGGATCCTCAAGCATAGGCTCAAAGATTGTCTCTTACATTTTATACTGTTTGTGTAATGTTTCTAGTTTTCAACAACTTTTTTCCTCTCCAAACTTTCGTTTTGTTTAATTCTACTACCTTTCGCTGGCTGCTTTGGGGGTGCTGTTGCATTCTTTTTTCGAACCCTTGGCGGTCGGAACACCACAGAATTATGGACTGTGGTGTGTCTCTATCTGACGCCAAGAGCACAGACACAATCAGCCGTGTCTCCCTGATGAGTCCGATCCAGCGGACGAAAGGCCTCGGAGCAGGCGACACATATAGATCTGTCTTCGGGAGGGACTGCAATAGTTCCATCCTCATGCAGCTAGTGAAGGGGTTTCATATTTATGATATACATTTTCCCATTTATTCCATCTTCAATTTTTTTTTTTCCCTCTCAATTTCTAATCTTTGCCAATCATTTACTATAATGATGGAAGAATTGTTAACCTGCACTTGTTTTCCCCCACTACTTAATTGTTCAGCATTATACTGTTAGGTCAATCAGTGGGTGATTGCATCTCTTTACAAGATCCAAGGAAAGGTTGTTCTGCACAATTCTTAGCCGCTGACAATGCTTGGGTTCTTTGAACAGCAGAGCTGACCACTCAGACTGTTCCGCCGTATCTTTTGATCTCCCTTGTATCCTTAAATGGATCCTCAAGCATAGGCTCAAAGATTGTCTCTTACATTTTATACTGTTTGCGTAATGTTTCTAGTTTTCAACAACTTTTTTTTTTCCTCTCCAAACTTTCGTTTTTTTGTTTAATTCTACTACCTTTCGCTGGCTGCTTTGGGGGTGCTGTTGCATTCTTTTTTCGAACCCTTGGCGGTCGGAAACACCACAGAATTATGGACTGTGGTGTGTCTCTATCTGACGCCAAGAGCACAGACACAATCAGCCGTGTTCTCCCTGATGAGTCCCGATCCAGCGGACGAAAGGCCTCGGAGCAGGCGACACATATAGATCTGTCTTCGGGAGGGATTGCGACAGTTTCCTCATGCAGCTAGTGAAGGGGTTTTCATATTTATGATATACATTTTCCCATTTATTCCATCTTCAATTTTTTTTTCTCTCTCAATTTCTAATCTTTGCCAAATCATTGCTATAATGATGGAAGAATTGTTAACCTGCACTTGTTTTCCCCCTACTACTTAATTGTTCAGCATTATACTGTTTGGTCAATCAGTGGGTGATTGCATCTCTGTACGAGATCCAAGGAAAGGTTGTTCTGCACAATTCTTAGCCGCTGACAATGCTTGGGTTATTGAACAGCAGAGCTGACCACTCAGACTGTTCCGTATCTTTTGATCTCCCTTGCATCCTTAAATGGATCCTCAAGCATAGGCTCAAAGATTGTCTCTTACATTTTATACTGTTTGCGTAATGTTTCTAGTTTTCAACAACTTTTTTCCTCTCCAAACTTTCGTTTTGTTTAATTCTACTACCTTTCGCTGGCTGCTTTGGGGGTGCTGTTGCATTCTTTTTCGAACCCTTGGCGGTCGGAACACCACAGAATTATGGACTGTGGTGTGTCTCTATCTGACGCCAAGAGCACAGACACAATCAGCCGTGTCTCCCTGATGAGTCCGATCCAGCGGACGAAAGGCCTCGGAGCAGGCGACACATATAGATCTGTCTTCGGGAGGGATTGCGATAGTTTCCTCATGCAGCTAGTGAAGGGTTTTCATATTTATGATATACATTTTCCCATTTATTATTCCATCTTCAATTTTTTTTTTTCCCTCTCAATTTCTAACCTTTGCCAAATCATTACTATAATGATGGAAGAATTGTTAACCTGCACTTGTTTTTTCCCCCACTACTTAATTGTTCAGCATTATATATATATATATATTATATATATATATATATATATATAGATATATCCATGGAGCCAAAAACGTATACCTGTAAAATGTCTGTTTTGAGAAAAATGTAATTGAATTTTTTTTTACAAAATTCTTACTTTGTATGCTTTAAAAACGGCAATCAATGTCTCAGTTCTGATGTCTTTTGGTGCAGTGCATTGCATGACACGCTGCCAAGCTGTTGAGTGTAAAGACTATAGAGTTTTTGATGAATTTGTAAGATATGCCATTTTTTGCACAAAATTGATAGTCACTTTGAGAGGTAAAAAAACACAAACAACTAAACATGTTACAGTTTTTTCCACGTAAAGGTCTGTTTTATTAAGAGCAAAACAAGTACATCTCATAGATAAACCTTTTTGATGGAAACAAATATCATAAGGAGATCCATATAGTTTTGGGGTCAGAACCCTACTTTGTGAGAAAACTGTTCTGATACTTAATTTAACAAGACATATGTGTCTTTGATGGGAGCAAAAAAGAGAACATGTAGAGTTAAACCGTTTGGCATTTATTTTCTTTGTTTGGTGCATACATAGACTCAAAGCCATCCACACACACACTGGTTCAAAATGGCGGCTGATCTCTCCATGGACTAAATCAGTCGTAGCAGAAGACCTATCACAGGCAGGACAAGGTACAAAAGGAAGCATGATAAGAAAGGAAATGCCTGCATAAAGTCAACTACTAGGGAACCATCGGAACCTTCTACAGAATCAGAGCTATGTGCATCGATTGTACATCGACTGTAAGATCTGAAGGGGAACAGTGCAGGCAAAACTCCACCAACGGCCGCACCTTGAAATGTATGGAAAGTTTTGATCTAATTCCATGGTCACACACAGGACTCCCCAAGCTACATGCTATGCGTGTTTTTGAAAACTAAACGAAAGTTTATGTGTGAAAACTGTGCATCAGGTTTAATGAGTCCTGAACTGATGAAGGAAATTCAGCAAGAAAGAGGTGAGTCTGATCAACGGGATAGACCAACTTTTAGCGCTTATTCCACTGTTGGCAACCAGACGAAAAGGCACCTGATGAAAGACAACAGTACAACAACAACATCAAACACAGCTTCTCAGACAGAACTTATAAAAACGAAAGAGAGTCTCATGAATGAAATAAATGCGTCGATTTTAGATCTGGAAAACACGATATCAAAACAAATCAACGAGCAGCATGAAATGGTCCAGAGCGCGAACGTGGCTGCGCAGTCGGCGGCGGACAGTGCAACAAACGTTTTCAGGGCCCAGCATGTGGCATCTGCTGCGGGCGCAGCAGATAGGCCTACCACTCGTCTCAGGACCTAGCGCAGGGCTAAAAAAGGTCTGCAACGAAGGGTTCTACGGCATCTGATGACGTTAAAAACGATGACGCGAATTAAAAAAAAAAAAAAAAAAAAAAAAAAAAATGACTCTAGGGGGATGGATGGATAGATGGAAAAGAACATTCAGAAAAAGACAAAATTAACCCCTTACATGCTACAAGCAAACAAAGAAATAAAGATCACCAGCAAAAACACGAACTTTCTTCACATTCATTGCAGTCTAGATGTTCCATAGATTTTCCCGAAGTTGTTGTTTTGCACGACTCGGTGCTAAACGGTATATCCGCTCAAAGACTGGGCGCAGCTTATGGACTGTATATCAAAAAAAAAAAAAAAAAAAAAAAAAAAAAAAAAAAGAAAACGACCACCATTGATCAATGCAAGAAGGCTTTGCTGTCTGACTCTATCGGGCAATGCAGACGTATTTGTGCTTCATGTTGGGGTAAATGATCCCAAAGACACATCTGATCCAAGAGAAAAGGCGTCTACTTTCATCAACCGCGTGAAAGAATTACAAAAGCATTATCCTCAAACTCGAATTGTTGTTAGCAAGGTCGCCCCATCTAGGATAAAAAAAGCTAAACATCAAAAAGAGAAATCTTTAATGACGAAATACATAGTAATCTTTCCGGTCAAAATAACGTTCCGATTGTGTCCCACGAAAAACATCAGCAACAACGCTCAGTACATGTGAAACTTAATCCATCCCTCAGAAAGAGGTCTCAGCGTGTTTGCAGGCAACCTTGGTCGTCATCTTCATTACAAGTACTGGAGAAAGCAAAGACAACCCGGTCATCGCTACAGCTCTCGCAGGGATAAACCGTCCTGTCCACAACACCAGGCAAAAGGAACTCTTTCTTGCTGCACAGGGAACATGGGGACGAGATTACCTGAACAATTACCGAGCCCAGTGAAAGTCTTTTGTCTACGTATTTCTGTTGGACTGTTATAAGGCTGCCATTTTCATTGTCGCGCATGATTGTTTATGGTATTATTAGTCACTGTCCTATTGGCAGATTTCAGGTATTGTCATACTGAATTTTTAGTTTTTGGTGTTTGCAAAGTGTCTTTTTTCATTTTTATAAGCTATTACTGTGCTTTGTTTTATTTGCAGTTTCTTCTGTTTCTTTATTATTATTCTTTATAACTTTTTGATGGAAAAAAGACAAATATTAGTATCCTACAATGGAATTGCTGTTCAATCACTACCAATATAATACACCTTCAACAACATCTTGAGAACAACACTTATATATGGTCATCATCCTTCAATCTCTCTAATGTGACAAAGAAGGACTTGCCACGATTGGACCATTTCTTCTATCCACCAGTGTGCCAAGAAAGTGATTGTGCTGCGAAAATTTCTGTGGCCATTTATATTAATGACCAGTTATTTTACCATCCAATCCAATCGCCTGTACCAAAGGACACAACAAACTTGTTTTCTTGTGCAGCGTGTGTCCAGTTCGACAACTCGTTAGTTTTGAATATCGTTTCAGTGTATTTCCCCAAAGGTATTAATTATTGATTGCAATTCTGACTGGCTACGTTCGTTAGATTCTACAAATAATAAATGGTTAATAGCAGGGGACTTTAATGAACATGCTCCTTTTTGGGATCTGACTTGCGTCAAAGTAACCTTTAATCACTTGGTGGAAAATATTTCAGATTCTCCACTTTTTCTTTTAAATGACGGAAGTGTTACAAGACTGCCTGATGTTCCCAGCCACAAAACCATCAGCAATTTGATCTGACTCTAATCTCTCCAAAGTTAGTTCCTAGCTGCAAGTGTCAATTACATGATAACACTTTGGGAAGTGACCATATTCCTATTATCCTTACTTTTAGAGGATTTGAAGTTAAGCACAATGATGTAAAGGATAAAATTCCTAAAATTGATTATAAACAAGCTGACTGGGCCAAATTTGAATCTGTTCTAAGGTCTTACGATGTTAGTTCTTTTGATAAATCAGACATTGAATCTATGTATACTCATTTTACGGAGGCAGTTTTAAATGCTGCAGGCAAAGCAATTCCCAAATTAATGTGTCAAACTCTTCGAAACACGTTGGTAAAGTATGGTCAACAGATTCATGTCAAAATGCTGTAGACAAAACAAGAATACCTTCAAATCGTATGCTAACGTTAAAAAAGTGAAAGGCAGTGTTTCCTGTCAAATCTGCTAAAAACCAAAGAAACAGAGTTATTGAAAGTGCTAAAAGCAACTATTGGTCAACGTTTGTTTCAATGAAATAAGTGATCATAAAGATAAAAGTAAAATTTGGAAAAAGATCCATGAAATGAAAAATGGGATTCATCTACCAGAATATCCAGTTATTCTAGGTGATGAACAGTTTCCTTCAGAATATCAAAAAGCTGAGGCATTTGCACAGAAGATGGAAAAACCAGCAACTGGTTCCAGGGGAGAAACTTGTCTCCTATGATGTTTGTGCACTTTTCACTAGCATCCCTGTACCCAAGGCTCTCCAAGTCATTTGGTAGAAGACTTAGGATGACTACCACCTTCGTCGCCGGTGTGAACTCACTACAGAATATGTGCTAGAACTGTTGGAACTGTGCCTCACGAGCACCTACTTTTCGTTCAACCATGAGTTCTACCAGCAGAAACAAGGAGCTGCCATGGGTTCGCCAGTATCTCCGGTGGTAGCCAACCTGTACATGGAACATTTTGAAAAAGTAGCCCCTTGAGACCACTGCCAACCCTCCCAGCATGTGGTACCACTATGTGGATGACACCATGACCCGCATACAGGAGACGGAGGTTGACAGCTTCACCACTCACCTGAATTCCATCGACGACAGTATCCAATTCACTTCGGAAACTGAATCAGAAGGGAAGATCCCGTTCCTGAACACTCTCATCACCCGAACCCATGACGACAGGGTGGAGACCACCGTCTATAGGAAACCCACCCACACTGACCAATATCTGGACTTTCACTCTAACCACCCCCTCCAGCACAAGAGATCTGTTGTCAACACCCTCATGCACAGAGCCTCTGTACTGTGTTCCCAGTAAGGAGAAAGAGCTGACAGAAGAAGAACACATCAATACTGTCCTTTCCACCAATGGATACCCTGCATGGATGTGGGGACAACCCTCGAGTTAGCTACCCTTCTTCTACAAACAGACAGTGTGAAAGTGGGGATCCCTTACATTAAATGAGTCTCAGAGCGTCTAGGCAGGACCTTCCAACAACATGGATGCAGTGTTCCACAAACTCACCAACTTCCTACGCCAGCAACTGACCCATGTCAAAGACAAAACAGACCCCCTCAAGCAGTGTGGTGTCGTGTACCACGTAGGGTGTCAACACTGTACCCATACCTACATTGGTGAGACAGCAAGACCACTCACCACCCGTCTACAGGAACACCCAAAACCGATCTACTTCAGCCATACATGAACATCTACAAGCTACTGGCCACAGTTTCAGCCCCCAAGAAACTAAGATCTTATCTACAGAGCCCTTCCTCACAAAAAAAAGTCAAAGAAGCCATCGAAATTAAGACCAGACGCCCAGCCTGAACAGAGATCAAGGCTTTGAACTTCCCCCATCTACAATCAGATCCTGACAACCGTTCACCTCACACAACAGTCGTCCCACCAGGCTCTCTACCACAACAGCTTCAGTGAGCTGAAGAAGACAGGGCGGCCCTTGTCGAAATATTCTCCAAGTAAGTTTTTGATGTGAGCCTGTAACTACTTTTCTATTTTTTTTTATTCGGTCTTGATTCCTGACTTGCTTTTTGTCGTGTCGTTTTGTTTTTGTTAAGAATACTTACAGTTGTCATGTGACCTCCAGGCTAAGCCTGGCTGTAAACAACAAGAATTGAAATTGAGAAAAAAAGCCTGCACGTTAACTGATGTTATTCCTGTGGTTGCTGAACCAACGAAGGAAGTTCCATGGTTCCAGCTGATACTCTGGCTGCCATTTCTGTTGTTGGTTGTGCTGATGGTGCTGTTTAGGTAGAGGGTTGTTCAAACATCTTAACATTCCTATTTCACACCAACTTGATCATCTGTGCCGTTGTTCCTGTCACGATGTCGTGATGGTGGTGGGGAAGGGGTGTGTGTGTGTAGCTTGTGGTGAGAACAGTGCATATTGAGTACTAGTCGGGTATATGTTGGTGTGTGGTAGGATAGGAATTCCTGTCATTGTTATGACAGCAGTATCATTTGTCATTGAGTGTACTTCAGTAAACGTTCACACATCAGTTTCTCTCAACACTCTGATCTCAGTGAATTACTACTGAAATGAGCAGAGCACAGTACATATCAGATCCCTTTCAACTGGTGGCTAGTGTGCAGAACCAGTCCACACATTTGGTTTTGCTTCAGATCCAGTCCAGAAAGGACAGTTACCATCAGCAGCGGAAGCACGTGAAGGATGTGTTTGACAACCTGCACACACTGTTGGACAAACGACGCCAAGAGCTGTATGACGTCATCCAGAAGGAAGTAGACAGAGACTCTGAACTGGAGAAAGCGCGTGCCGCAGTGACGTCACACGCCGACACCCTGGACGACGTGCTGAAGTCAAGCGCTGATGACGTCATGCTGCAGATGATGAAGGCGTTGGAGCCACGATCCAAGGAGGTGGAGTCAAAGTGTGGAAGGGCAGACAACATGAAGGCTGTGCAGGACCTAGAAACTGGATAGTCACAGGATTGACTTCATCAAGTCTGCATTAGGGTAACAATGGTTTTCTTTTTTCTTTTTTTTTTTTCTTTTTTTTTTTATATATATATTTTTGCTGTCCCAACCTCTGCGCCACCCTCAGAGGCAGTGCACCCACGCCGCTCATTCCGACACCCCCGTCCACAGCCACAGCCCAGCCGGCCCCGCCCGCAGCCCCGGCACCGGCAATCCACAGGGAGCAGTCAATGTCAAGCCGTCAAGAGGCAACCCACCGGAGGAGACACTGCACTGCGCCGAGTCACCTCAGTGGTGTTCAGTGGCGCCTGTTTCTGATCTCATATACGCAGGACACACCTATTAAGCCCCCTACTGACGACAATAATTGCTTAGTCGCGGAGCCGGCGTGAGTGAGCTCTCCCTCCGGAGGGCGCCACCACGTCCGTCCAACGACAGTCCCCCATGGACTCGCCGATACCGGTGACCCGGACGGAACCAAACCAAGGCCACAGACGTGGAGAGGACATCGAAACTGAGGTCACCATGAGAGCAGGGCATGAAGGGCCACAGAATTTGAGACTTTTTTTTTTTAATGCTGATCGATGAGAATGAGGATGATTAAGATGATGCTACGGATTCCATTTCGGTCTGAGACTACATGACAGGGATGTACTCTACGCTTCCTTTCATAATATATCCGGCGTCAACCAGGCCCGAGAGATACAGACACCTGCAGTGTTGGTCAGGAAAATTGAGCAACACTCTCAGAAACGCATCCGTTAAGTGGATGAAACTCGACTGTGTGGTCCCAGTCTTCCCAACTGAGCCCGCAGCAAACTCAACTCTGGGTAGGAGCCGGTCGGGGCAGAAAAACCCACCATGACTTCTGATGGGATTCGAACCCACGACCTCCCAGCCGGGAGTCCGCGACGCTAACCACTTCGCCACGGCGGCTGGTAACAATGGTTTTCTTTGTCTTGTGGGATCAGTCTGCCCTGTCTGCATTAGGTAACAATGGTTTTCTTTGTCTTGTGGGGTCAGTCTGCCCTGGCTGCATTAGGTAACAATGGTTTTCTTGTGTCTTGTGGAGTCACTCTGAAGGGAAGCGGAATGTGTCCATGTTATATGTTAGTAGTGCTGGTCATGGAAGCAGTAAAGTTGACTCTGTGGAATGCCAGAGTACATCCTATAGTCTGGCATGATGACAAAGACATTAGACAGTCAAACAAAGGGAAATATCAAGAAATAGTAACAGTGCATGAGACGATCAGATACTGAAATGGTGGGACACACACACACACACACACACACACACACACACACACACACACACATACACACACATACACACACACACGTACGCGGCTTACACCAATACGCACACACACGCACACACATACACACACACACACACACACACAACACACACACACACACACACACACACACACACATGTACACACGTACGCGCGCACACACACACATGTACACACGTACGCGCACACACACATACACACGCACACACACATACACACGCACACACACACACACACACCACACACACACACACACACACACACACAAGCGCGTGGGGGTGCACGAACGCACACATGTACGCACTATCTGTTACATTCAAATGAATGTTATTTTCAAACCAGATGTGGACTGTCAGCACGAAGAGAGAGGAGAGAGATCAGAAGACACGCACGAGACGCAGGTTTTAGACGCAGTAGGGGCACGGACGCACGCACAGTATTCTCACCGCACACCAACACAACAGTACCTACACACACACACGTGTCGCACGCACCACACGCACCTTTACGCACGCAGACGCACGTCAATACGCCACCACCCAACAACCATACTGCGTGCGCACTAACACAGTTTTCGCACCACCACAACACAACACACACACACACACACACACACACACAGCACACATGCACGCACGCGCGCACGGCACCGCACTAATAACCCACACCCCCACACGTAAACAAGCGCGTGGGTGCACGAAAGCACCCCTGTACGCACTATCTGTGACATTCAAATTAACTGTTATTTTCAAACCAGATGTGCCGACTGGAATTTGTGCATGGAAATTGGCAAGTCACACATTGTAACGTGGACAGTAGAGAGAGGAGAGAGCAGAGAGAGAGGAGCATGAGGACGTAGGGGGGGGGGGGGCATGACCTTATGTATACAGCCTTTATAAAGTAACCTGGCGTGCACGCACCCCGCGCGCATCTTCATTCTCAGCAGAAGCCGCATGCACCCCCGAACGTTTATTTACCGCACGCAGGCCAAGCACACACCACACGACCACTACGAAACATTCTAGATACACTATTTATACACACACAACAGCCACACCCCACGCGGCTGCGCAGCGCCAGCACACACCACACACACACAACACTACCACTACGTGCAGCGCGCCCACGTCTCATCGCACACCACCATCACACCCCCCCATCCCACAATACCACACACAACCCCCAACATCACACACTCAACACAACATACACACACCACAACACACACACAACACACACACTACACACACACACACACACACCACCACACACACCACGCACGCTAAGCACGCACCGCACGCACACGCACGCACTGACCTACCACTAAACACGCACTCCATTCCACACGTCACACACACCAGGCACGCACGAACGCCACGCACACACACCACACAAACACACCCACACCCCACCAAAAAAACCCCCTCCCCGACCACCACCATCACCACACACACAACACATGACACGAACGCACATGGTAACAACATATAGATCAACGATTGGGACGCGTTCGTAACGCACAGCACACACTACAAACACAGACAGCGACGTGCACGCAATCCACAAACACACACTACACACACGACCAAACGACCACCACACACACACACACACACACACACACACAACCCACACACACCACACGACGCACGACACGCACGCCACGCCCACACACAGCAAACGCATGCACGCACCGCCACACACGCATTCCACACTACTACCGCACTACGATGCATAGCACGCATCGCACGCGGCCGCACAGCGAACTTGCGGGAAACTACACGCACGCACGCACGAACATCAACACACAATCCACAACACACACCACACACATGACACACAGCACCACACACACACACACACTACTACACTTAAGTGACACGTGAAGAATAAATGTACTTTAAATCATGACCTGACAGGTTCAGATTTGGCTTGCAATTCGAAATGGAAAGTGCCACTATAAACGGGTTTACGACTATAACGGGGGTATAAGTGAACAACAAGTCCAATCAGACATCACTGAAGGATCAAAACAGAAATCAAAACATCAAACCGGTATTTGGACATGATACAGACCTAGACCACAGTGGTTATGTGGACGATTGTCTTCACAAAATAATGTAAAGTTGTAAACGCGAAGAGAAGATAAGCCAAAAGCCTTTGGAAGTCGGCAGGGGACACCAGTGACTCTCCCCCTTCCATTCCCACGGTCACCGCCACCCCGTCTACCCCCACCACCTCCTGTCAACACCTCCACTATCCACCACCTTCTAATGCCAGACTTACAGCCCAGACCATGGACGCTCAGGCATGTCCTCCAACGCACCCCCAACTCTACCCTATACCCGTCCACAAGCCTACGGGGGCCAGCCCTGGCCAGGGTGAATTGGTGGGCGGACCGGGTTGAGAGTGACAGAAAAGTGGAAAAAGGTCCCTTTGGTTCGTTTTACGCTGTACAGCGTGAGACATGTTTTTTCCGTGCCATATGTTACACGTTCTCTCCCGCCACCCCCTGCCCAAGGGTGGGAGAGAGATCTACCCGAGAGAGAGAGAGAGAGGAGACAGACAGATCAGACAGGACACGCCACAGAAGAAAGACAGACACAGACAGACCGTACGACAGACAGATAAGAGAGAGGACGAGAGAGACAGACAGACACGCACAGGTACCACAGACAGACATGAAGGAACCGACAGCACAGACAGATAGAGAGAGAGATTTGCGACGAGAGAGATGAGGGCGAAATGTTGGTCATTACACTGCTGACACCTTGATATTTTACCCGTGTCATTTACCCAAAGATGTGTTTTGACAAGGGGTGGAGGGAGGGCGACCCTACCCCCGTGTAAACAGAAACACTAAACACATGTCCCCTGCAACTTAAATATATACACTTTCATTCCTTAGTGTTGTATCAAATCCACAAACGTAACAAAAATACAAATGTATATCTCGTAACATTTCGTTTTTATGCTCCTCATCTCACCACGGAGTAATGCAGTAAAGTTAAAAAAAAACAAAACAAAGACAAAACAAAACAAACAAACAACATCACACACCAAACAAAACACCAAACTTACGAACTTTAAAATGCAACAACTTAAGAATGACTCTCAGACGACCGCCCCGAGAATCAGAGAGAGATGAGACGAGTAAGAGAGCGAGCGAGAGAGAGTTGTGTGTGTTTTCCCGGGACTAGGTGGGTTTGTGGCGTGTGATGAATTGGCTAAGTGGGTGTGTTTGTTGGCTGTACTACATGGAAGCCTGGAACATTTTTCCATTAGCTACCTTCTGAATGCGCGCCGTGCACGCCCCGCGGCCAGCGCATGTGTCCGCTGTCGTGTGTGTGGTGGTGTTTTTGCTTTACTGTC
>JADBJO010014024.1:0-47500 GCA_016801955.1 Conus betulinus | reverse complement strand
ATGGTGATGGGGACCCTAAAGGAGCTCGACCCTAATGAGATCGGGCGGTAGGGTACCGGGCCCTAATGACTGACACTGGTCCCGGACGGAACTGGGCCCTTAATGGAACTGGGCCCTTTTAGTGCCGGGGCGAAATGGTACAGGACCCGAATGGTATTTGGGCCCTAATGGAACTCGGCCCGAACAGCAGCTTGCTCTAACGGTAATAGGCTATACTGGACCTGGATTCTAACGGCACTGGATGCTACCGGTACTGGCTTCTGATGGTACTGGGTACGAAGGGCACTAGGCTCTTATTGAAACGGGCGCTGGGCGCTGATGGTACAGGCCCCTACGGACCGGGCCCCCTTCGGGCACATTCGTTCTGTCTGACCGCCGAAATACGCGCACTGATCTAGTAAAGTCATGTCTCCAGTGGTAACACTAGCCCGCGGTGGGATAAGTAACGATGAGAATGATGACCATGAGGAGGAGAGAAGGATGTGGAGGATGGCTATGGTGACGACTATGATGGCTATGCCTCTCCAGTGATGTCATTCTGATAAACCATCGTCATAACCAAACATAGCACTACACAGCCGAAACCTACACTTTCGAAACCGAAACTTCAATCTACCCAGTCAGCCGTCGTGCTATTTCGGACGAGCCTCGTTGGGAGTTGAGAACACGTAGTTCTTAGAACGACGGGGAACCCCCTTTCGCAGAAACCCATGGCGGCCGAGCGAGAGAGGCCCTGCAGAGCCGTCGATCATTCTACTGTCATCAGGTAAGATTCCATCATATCAATGACAATCAGGAATCTTCGTTTTGTTTTTGTACTATCAGTGGCAATCATAGCGCATAAAAGTCTCTTTTGTTCCGTTTGCTGGGTATTCAGATCTGCTTGGCTGACATAGCCGCTGCAATGAATGCAGTTCGCCGAAGAGCGAGAGGGTGCACTGTGTAGGCTTCGTGTTGTCGTCTGCATGTTTCAGCTGCGCTGTGTGTGTAGAACAAGAACGCTTCAGCCAGTTTTACAGAATCCTGCGAACGGATTTGAACAATTCTGATTTCTGATTGAAACGCAATCGGGGTGGCAAATTTGACATGCCAAAACTGATCATGTGTTTTCCAGATTGATTCTTTGGATTTTTTTTTTACTTGAATTAAAACAAGGTCGACTCATCTTTCTTGGTATCGCTACCAGCCGGACTTGAACGCCGATCGATCGTGGGTTAGGGTTTGTTTTCTTTCTTGGTTTTGTTTTTTGGTTTGGTTGGTGGTTGGTTGGTTTTCATTGTAAATGTTTATCAATCACACATAGACACCATATGAACCCTTTTTGGGGGGTACCTACAGGTATAATATTTTTCACTGAGTTTTCCATGTGATTGATTTTATCAGTATTTTTGATCGGGAAAGTCAACTCGTACGCTGTAGATTTTAAATTTTCGTTTTTTACACTCGCTGCATTGCCATGGATATTAATTTTTAATTTCCTTGAAATGAATTCGAGTGGAGTGCTCAGTCCACGACATTCTTCGGTTTTCAGATTGTACAAGGCAAAAGGTCTTAAAGGCCCTTTTTTGATAAACAAGTGGCATATTTGTGAACTAACATTAAGGAATTTCGAAGCAATGTCTGTCGCCGTCTTTCTTGGTTGGTTGGTTGGTTTGATTGGTTTTGCTCTGCAAGTTTTCCTCTATTGATCCTAAATACACCAGTCAACGCGGAAAGCCAGACGCGCATTCTCCGTGTTGTCGTCTGCACAACGCGACTGCACGCACAGCGACTTCCGTTGTGGACTGCACAAATGAATCATTGGACTCACTGTGTGAAACACACCAGCTAATCCGTTTCTGGGATACCGCTTCTATACTCTTCTAGCTTACAGACAAGAAAATCTGATTTCCTAACGCCTTGTTTGCGATCGAAGTAGCGGAAGGCTGTCATAGATAGCTAGCAGTTTTTTTGGGCAAAATATGGAGGAACGGACTAGGTGAAGACTAAAATCGTATTTGTTTTACACATGAACATGGCGAGCCATTTCTCAAACACAGGCAGTCCCTCGTTAGACCTCTGCGTACTTGATCAAGGTCATACCCCTCGCTTAGGCCTAAGTAATGTTATTTATAGCCCAGCTGACAGACAGGCCGGTTGTCGCAATATTAACCGAACTTGGTTATTCTCGGATTTACTGACTGGTTTTAAAACACTTGAAAAGCCCCACAATTCTGGTTGTTGGAGATCGTCAGCGTTGTTTTCCTGAATGTTATATCTCTCGTGATTCATTTCAGTCTAAGAAACGAAACCAAAACTTGATCGGTGACACACTCTCTTCCAATTTGTGAAATACTGAAAAACAAAATAAACTTATTTATTATGCTTTCAAAAGTGTTGACGGAAGTGGGCTTCAAGTTGTGCTGGTATTACTCAGGACGTGGTTGTTGGTGTTCGATCTATTTTGGGGTAGGTGTTGTACTCAAAAACTAATTTTAGCAGAGATGTGTACGTCGACTTCATGTGAATCAGACGTAATTTTATCAGACTGCTGGCTATTTTAGAACTCGTTTCATCCCAGGTCCGAGTGGTACGTTATTACGAGAGTGATAAGTTTGTCGCAGTCTGTTGAAGGATATTGGTATGTGGTGTGGTTTATCAATGTCTCTTTTAGTATTGAATTCCCTGTTACTTCATAATGTATTCCCTTGCTCGCTTGCACTCGCGTGCGAGTTCATTGCACGAACACACACACACACACACACACACACACACACACACACACACACACAAAACACACACACCACACACACACACATGCGCGCGCGCACGCACACACACGCAGACCACAGACACACGCACACACACACGCGCACGCACACACACACACACACACACACACACACACACACACACACACGCGCGTCGATACCGGCCCTTTATCAGGTGTGGGTCTTACAAGACCCGCGTGATCTGGATAGGGATAAGCAATGGGGCAAAGCCTCTACAAAAACGTGTGGGTTTGGGGAGACCCGCACGATCGGGTCCGTATAGTCAAAACCGTCATCCGGTAAGGGTGAATAATGTGGATATAGTGGCAATAGTAATCATAATGATTGTGAAGATGATGATGATGATGATGATGATGAATAAAATGTACTAGTGAAAGAGAAGAAGGATGAGGAGGGGCGGAGAGGAAGAACGAAGAGAGAGAAGGAGGATATAGACCGTGGATAAGATAGAAAGATAAAATCTAACACCGCTAATAAAATTAATTATAACACATTTCACTACTACTACTACTACTACTACTAACTACTACTGCTGCTGCTGCTGCTGCTGCTACTACTACTTACTACTACTACTGCTGTTGCTGCTGGCTGCTGCTGCTGCTGCTGCTGCTGCTGCTACTACTACTACTATGACAGGATTTAATGAGAAGATGACAATGGAATACTATTTAAAATTCATAGTGATAGTTATATAATAATGAGTGCTAATAGCAACAACACAATGATGATGACGATGATGGTGATGATGATGGATGATGGTAATATGATGATGAGATATAATGACGATGACGACGACGACGAGGGTGGTGGGTGGTGGCAATGATGATGACTGATGCGACGACGACGACCGACGACGATGATGATAAATACGGTGATAGTAGTGACAACAATGGTGATAATGATGACACTAATGGTAGCAAATAATGATAACAGTAAGGATCTTCAGACATTTTTCAGTTACTGCGAGACACACATGTCCCCTGGAACAGCTGAAATGCGGGGACAACAAGCGAAGTCATAGGCTCAGTACCTTGGAAACTGTCATGCAGAATTGTAACTGCCCGATATTTAACAGCAAGCAACCGCGAAGGTAGCTGGCACTGTGGTGATTATCTTGACTGTCAGTGTGAGTGTGTATGTGTGGTGTGTGTGTGTGTTGGTTGTGTGTGGTGTAGTGTGTGTGTGTGGGTGGGTGAGTGTTGGTGTGTTTGTGGTGTCCAGTTTGGGGCGTGGTGGTGGTGTGGTATGTGAGTGTGTGTGGTTGGGTGTTTGTTTCTTTTTTTGGTGGTGGTGGTGGTTTGGGGTGAGTGAGGGGGGGTGTTGAGGTGGTGTGGGTGGGGGTGTTGGATGGTGGGTGTGGGTGGGCGTGGTGGGCGCGCGCCGAGCCACAGCCCACGTGCATGTTTGGTGCGATGATAGTTTGGTGCCGGGTGGGGCCATGGTGTGTGGGTGCTGAGTTGTCAGGGGGTCGTGGGTGCTATTGGGGAGCGAGCGGTGGTGTGTGGGGGTGTGGTGTTGTGTGCAGTGGGTCGTGTGTTGGGTGTGTGTTGGGGGCGGTGGTGTTGGGGGTGGGGGGGGGTGGGGTGTGGGGTGGTGTGGGGGGGTGTGGTGGGTGTGTGAGGGGGGGTGTGTGGTGGGTGGGTGGAGGGGTGCTGGTGTGTGTGTGGTGTGGTGCGGTTGTGTCTGGGTGGCCGGTGTGCGCCGGCCGCTGGTGCGCGTGGGAGGGTACGCGACGGGAAGTTTTGGTGACGTAAGGGGGCTGTGCGTGTTGGTGTCGGTGTGGGGGGTGTCGGTGTGGGGCGGGGGGATGGTGTCACGCCTGGTGGGGGGGTATATGGTGTGTGGGTGCAGGGGTTTTTGTGGGGTCGGAGTGGGGAAGCAGAGTGGGTGGTGTGGGGGGGGGGGGTTGTTTGTTGGGGAGTGGTGTTGGGTGGGGGTGAGGTTGGTGTGGGTGGGTGGGGGTGGGGGGGTGTGTTGTTGGGGGGGGTGTGTGGTGGTGGGGTGTGGGGGGGGGGTCTGAGTGGTGGGGTGGGGGGGGGGGGAGTTTGGTGGAACTGATGTGCTGGAGGGAGACACGTAGAGGGCTGTGTCGAACGGTTGGCGCTTCCTGGGTAGGTAGTTGGGTCTTCGGTGGCATAGGCCCCGTGTGGGGGGTGGTTCCGGTTGGTGGTGGGTTTGGTCTCTGTTGGGTGGGTGGGGTGTTTGGTGGAGCGAGTGTGTGGGCTCGAACAAGGGGGTGACGCGGTGCGGTCCAGTGTGTGGGCCAGTGGGGGTGTTTTTGAAGAGTGGGTCGGGTTAGGTTTGGTGTTGACGTTTGGAGAGTGGTGTGTGGTGGTGAGCAGTTGTATGTTTGTGTGGGTGTTAAGGTTCGGGTGTGTACGGTGACAGTGGGGGGAGGGTTTGTTTTCAGTGGTGGTGTGTGATGGTGAGTGTGTGGTAGTCTAATGTGGGAGTCGGGTGTAGGCTTGTTAGAGTAAGAAGTGTGGTGTGTCTGTGTTGTAGTGTGGTGGGTTTTGGGGTGGGTAGTGTGTGAGCTGTTTCGTTTTTTGGGTGGGGGGTGGGGGGTGGGTGTGGTGGGTGTGGGGGGGGGTGGGGTGTGTGGGGGGGGGTGGTTGGGGTGTGGGGGTGTTGTGGGGGTGTGGGGTGGGGTGTGTTGGTGAAGGTGTTGGTGTGTTGGGGGTGGTTGTGGAGTGGGGGGGGGGGGGTGGGGGTTGGGGTGGTGTGTGGTGGGGGTGAAGGTGGGGTGTGGGGTGTGGGTGGGGGGGGTGGGTTTTTGGGGGGGGGTGGTGGGGGGGGGGTGTGGGTGGTGGGTGTTGTGGGGGGATGGTGGGAGTGGGTGTCCGGAGTGTGGGTGTGGTGGGGGGTGGGGGGGGGGTGTGTGGGGGGGGGGGGGGGGGGGGGGGTGGGGTTGTGGGTGGGGGTGTGGTGGTGGGGGGTGTTTTTGTTGGGGTGGGGTGGGGTGTTGGTGGGGTGTGTGGTGTGGGGTGGGGTGGGGGGGGGGGGGGGGGGGTGGGTGTGCGGGGGGGTGGGGGGTGGTGTTGGGGTGGGTGTGAAGGGGGCTGCAGTCGCGGGATGGGGGGACCGACAGACGGAGGGGGGGGGCGGAGGGGGCGTAGGGGGAGGAGGGGATCGCCGGGAGGGGGTGAGAACCGGGGGGTGGGTGTGGGGGGGGGGATGTGGGGTGGGGTGGGGTAGGTGGGTGGGGAGAGGGGGGGGTGTGGGGGGGGGGGGGGTTGGTGGGGGGTGTGGGTGTGGGTGTGGGGGTGGGGGTGGGGGGGGTGGGGGATCAGGGTGTCGAGTAAACGCGGGGGTGCCATAGAAGAGCAGAAGAGGGGAGGACGGGTGGCAGCGTGCGGGTGGTCGGGGGGCGGCTACTGTGGTGGATGTGTGAAGTGTAGGGTTGTGTGTTGAGTGGGGTTATATGTAGAGTGTTAGGGTTGTGGGGGGGGGGCTCTGTTGTGGTGAAGTGAGTAACTAGAGGAGCAGGTTGGGACTTGATGAGGTCCAATGTTAGTGCTTGGATTGTGTGCGGGGGGAGCGAGGTGCGGGGTGGGGGGTATAGGGAGAAAAGATTGAAAGGGGATCAAGCGAGGACGGTGGAAGGATGGGGAGTGCAGACAAGTGCTGTAAAAGCAGCGTCCGAACTGAGCGTGCGAACAGGAGCTCCGGGTGGTGGGGGGACTAAAGGAGAGAATGGGAGAAGCGAAGGAGGGACGATCGGCGGCAAAGCGGGGGGGGGGTGTCGCGTGCAGGTGAAAGGAATTTGATCAGTCGTTGGTGGAAGGCGTGGTAGGACATTGAGCGTGAGGGGGATGACGGTGACTGTGTTCATGGGGGGGAGGTTGGTGGGGGGGGGGTGGGGGGGGGGGGTGGGGGAACTGGCGATGGCGAGGGAAGAAATCGGTGTTGGTGATGGGAGAGTAGGGTGAGTGTGTCTAGGGACGCTGTGTTGTGTCTGGAACAAGAGAGGGTCGATGTCGGGGGGTCAGAGAGTGTCCGGGAGAACTGTGAAGGTGTATAAGATGGGAGTCTAAAAAGGGCGGAACAGCGGTCCTGAAAGGGAGGGTGAGAAGGGTCGAGGAATGACGTGGGGTGTGGTGGGTCAAAACGTGGGGCGTCTCGGGAGGGGGGGTGTGGGGTCAGTGGGTGGTTGGTTCTCGTTGATAGTTAGGGCTGGGGGTGGAAACTAGGTAGGAAAAAAGGTCCGAGAAGGGGGATTGAGGGACGCAAAGAGAAAATTGGTGGTGGGCAGGAGGGAGAGGGACATGTAAGGCATAGGACTGGTGGGGGAGGAAGGGGAAAAAGGAAAAAAGGAAAGGGAGAGGGATTGGGGGGGGGTAGGTGAAGAGTCAAAAAAACAAGGGGGAGGGAAACGGGAAAAGGGGAGGGAAGTGATGGGGAAAAGAAGAAGGAAAGTGGGGATTTGGGGACGGTAGGTAGGGGAGATAGAGGTGGACGTAAGAGAAAGGACCCAGGTACCTTGAGGGTGGTGGTAGGGACTGAAAAGGTACTAGGGGGGAGGGGTTGTGCTAGGTTGTGGTGATACGGGAAAAAGAAAAAAAAAAAAAAAAAAAGAAAAAAAAAAAAAAAAAGAAGAAATAGGCAGGGAGGGCGATGAGAAAGAAAAAGAAGAGAGAAGAAAGAGAGAGAGAAGGGAAGAAGATAAGATCTCCGAGGAAAGGACTAATTAGAGGATAGCTAGATCTTACCGCTCCCATTGATATCTATGAATCTGCTGTCTCTATCCTCTATCGAGATAGGATCTCTATCGTCTCTCTCCTCGCTCGCGCTCGCTGGCGGGTTGGGTTGTTTGGGTGTTTGGTTGTGTGGTTTGTGGTGGTGTGTTGTGTGTAGTGGTGGAGCTTGTTGGGTGTGTGTTGTGTTGTTTTTGTGGTGTTTGTGTTTGTGTTTCTTCGTCTGTCTGTCTGCTGCTCTCTTTCTCTCTCTCCCTACCTCACCCACCTTCTGCCTCTCCCCAGGTCCCCCCCGCCCTCTCGTCTCCTCTCTCCCTCCGTACTTCCGCCCCGCCCATCTGCGGTCTCTCTCTCTTGTCTGTCTCTCTCCCCCCCGTGCGTCTCCCTCTCCGTCCCTTCCTCTCTCCGTTTCTTCTCTCTCTCACAAGGCGGAGCTGCCCGTGGAAGACCTGGAGAAGGCGCTCAGGTTCCCTGCTGCACCAGCGCATCACCAGTGCCTGCGCCTCACCATGGCAGAGGTGCTCGACCTGGTGACCCGGGTCTTCCCGGCTGTGACCCGGAAGAAAAAAAGCGACGGAATGTGTATCCTTGAGGTTGTTTTTTTGTTGTTGTTGTTGTTTTTTTGGCGTGAAGTCTCCCCCCCCCCCCCCCACCTTCCTCCCCACTACCTCCCCTTACCCCCCCCCCCTTCAACTGCTCATAAGTTCCCCCCCCTCTCCCCCCCCCCCCCCCCCCCTCTCAACCCCCTCTTCAGCTGCTCGTATATCATTTAGGTTTTTGTTTTTTTATGGTGGTTCTTTTTTTCCGGGACGGGTGAGGAGGGGAAGAGTAGGATGTGCATCACATACCTATCTTTATTTTTAAAAAAAAAAAAAAAAAAAAAAACTTTACAAACAATCAAACAAATAATGAAAAAAAAACCCTCGGCTCTGATCTTTTTTTCGCTTTGTTCTAAAGCACAGACAGAACACGAAGACACATCCCATCGTGTCGTGTTGATTTAAAAAAAAATCAGTTGGCACGAAGAAGACAAAAAGTACAAATGTATCGTGTGTGTGTGTGTGTGTGTGTGTGTGTGTGTGTGTGTGTGTGTGTGTGTGTGTGTGTGTGTGTGTGTGTGTGTGTGTGTGTGTGTGTGTGTGTGTGGTGTGTGTGTGTGTGTGTGTGTGTGCACGTGGCTGTACTGTTCGTGAAAATGGGAAACACAAGTGTGTCAGCGACATGTCTGTTCCAGAACGTGCAAAAGTTCCCTGAAAGTGGTTTTATTGTGAAGCAGCCGTTTTTGTTTATTCCAGAACTTTTTTTTTGTCTTAGACGTTTTTTTGTGTTCAAAGTTTTATTTGTTTGTTTACTTTTTTTTGTTTATTGTTTGAGTTGCCGATGTGTTTATTTCTTTCTTTCTTTGCATATCACAAGACAGAAATGGATGTTTGTAAACATGTTGCATCTTTCTTTGGCGTATACTTTTTTTTTGTCTCTCTGCTTTAACATGGTGTGTGTGTGCGTGCGTGCATTTGTGTGTTTTCTTTTGCATGTGTGTTCTGCTGTGTGTGTGTGTGTGTGTGTGTGTGTGTGTGTGTGTGTGTGTGTGTGTACTTTGTCTCTTTCTTCTTCTTGTTCTTTTTTTCCCTTTTGTTTTTTTTTTTTGTGGTGTGTGTGTGCGTGATGTTCAGATGATGATAAAGATCTTTCTGTGTGCCGGCGTTTCGCTCATTCTCTTTTTGTTTTCTCTTTTTTTTGTTGTTGTTCTTGTTGTGTGTTTGTTGTATTTATGTGATACTTTTTTTGTTATGATTTTCAGATAGTTATTTTTCACAGTGTGCCTATAACTGTGCCTTGACGTGACCTGTCACAGTTTGGAATCGGAAATTCTGTTTCTATTGTTGCTGCCCTGCCTCGTATGGGCTGTTGTTTGAGTGTGTGAGTGAATATGAAGCGGAATTCGTTGTATCCTCTGTAAAGATGCCAGAGTGTGTTAGGGAATTGACAGCGGAACTATAACTGGATCCTTGACGTGACCGACCACAGTCGTGTGTCAGGGAATATTCGTTTTCTATGGCCCGCCGTTGTGCCTCCTATGGGCTAACACCACAGAGTGTGTCCAGAAATATGAAGCGGAATTCGTTGTATCCTCTGTAAAGAGTCGACCACAGAGTGTGTGAGGGAATATGAAGCGGAATTCGTTGTATCCTCTTGTAAGAGTCGACCACAGAGTGTGTGTCAGGGAATATGAAGCGGAATTCGTTGTGTATCCTCTGTAAGAGTCGACCACAGAGTGTGTCAGGGAATATGAAGCGGAAATTCGTTGTATCCTCTGTGTCAGGGAATATGAAGCGGAATTGTTCGTATCCTCTGAAAAGAGTCGACCACAGAGTGTCAGGAATATGAAGCGGAATTCGTTGTATCCTCTGTAAAGATGTCGACCAAGCGGAATTCTTGTTGTCGTCCACAGAGTGTGTCAGGGAATATGAAGCGGAAGAGTTGTATCCTCTGTAAGAGTGAGGGAATCCGTTGTATCTTGTAAGCGGAGTGTGTGAGGGATATCGGAATTCGTTGTATCCTCTTTAAGAGTCGACCACAGAGTGTGTGAGGGAATATGAAGCGGAATTCGTTGTATCCTCTTTAAGAGTCGACCACAGAATGTGTGAGGGAACATGAAGCGGAATTCGTTGTATCCTCTGTAAGAGTCGACGTTGGTGAGTGTGTAGTTGAGCACTGGGCCGGCAGTCTAATAGAAGCAAGTGCACCGCGTTTCGCCTACAGTGACGTTTCATCTGCCGTGCCTTTGTTCACACGCATCCCGAAGTTTTACTCTAAATCGCATCGAACCACAAGCTCTGTACAGTCATAAATCGTATAAAGCAAGACTGTTGGAAAACTCAGTCTTTCAGTGAGTGACCATTTTAGTTGGAACGCTATGGCTGCATTCTTTGAGAGCTCCGAGAAAGGGGCACGCACTCACAAGGACGCACGAGAAGAAAGATTAGGCGAAACGTGGTCCGAGTGGTTGGCAGAGCATGCACTGTAGAGATGAGAATCGTGAGTTTCAGCACAGGTGTGATCAGTTTTGACGACTTGGGAATAACGTTCTGTCCACCTGGCAGTAAATAGCTGCCTGAATTAGTTCAGGGAAAGTCCGGGCGACGGCAGGAAAAAAAACAATCTGATTCTGCTTCCCAGAAATGCCGTGCCCATAACTCGGTAGGCCTCGAAAAGTTCACCGCCTCTACAGCTATTGTGATACTTCAGTTTCAGGTTCATGTTGTTCATAGCCTAGCCGACTGCAGGGGTGGGGGGAGGGGGGGGGTTTCTCTCAGGGTTGTTACCACGTCAAAAAATCGATTCCATAAACGAATATGCAACTTAACTTTTTGTCATGTGTTTGAATGTGTGTGTGTGTGTGTGTGTGGTGTGTGTGTGTGTGTGTGTGTGTGTGTGTGTGTGTGCGCGCGCGCGCGCGCGCGCTGCTACCTCGTTAACACGAGAAACTCTTGACCCGGTTCCATGCAGATGTTGCTGTTGCTGCTGCGGCGGCCGAGGCTCTCGTGCCTTTGGAGGAGGTGTCGGCAGAGAGGGTGGCGGCGGTGATGAGGGTGTACCTGGAGAACCACAGCATGGACACCAGCCTGGCTGACAAGTTTGAGGAAGAGGAGATGAGCGGCGATCTTCTGGAAGACCTGGACGATGATCATATCAAAAGCCTCTTCCCAGAGCTGAAAATGGGCAAACGGCTGAAACTCAAAAAGGTCACCAGTGACGTGCTTCAGGAACTGCAGAAACCACCCGAACTGGCCGTCAGCATGAAGAGTAGGGCGAGTGTAGGAAAGCTGGAGACTTACAGGACTTTCGACACAAGACCCGGGCCCTCGGATGTGTATGAGAAAGGGCACGTGTGTTGCCTGATGAGCAGTCCAGACCTGGACACCTGCTGCATCCTCTTCACAAGCACTACATCCTCAAGAAAGGTGAAGATGAGAACAAACTGGCTCAGGAAGCCGTGCAGTTTGCTGCTGCCTGCATGAACGAGAGAGTCAACGGCACTTTCCACGTCGGAGTAGCAGGGAAGTATGACCCGTCCCACAGATACACTGCCGGAGAAATCGTTGGCCTGTGCGTTGATCGACGGAAATGCGAGTTGGCAGTCACGGGAGAGATCTACCGTGCTTTCTTTCCTGACCAGAGACAGATTGCTATCAAGTGCATCAGAGACCCTGTCTTTGTCCCCGTGGTGGAGAAGAACGCCACAGATCAGCATCTGTACGTGGTGGAGATCGATGTGGTACCTCACAGCAGCCTGGTGGACAATGAAGCTTTCTTTCCTGAGCCCAGTCAGCGGCAGACACTCGCTTTTTTTTCCTTTACACAGATGGCTCAGCCAAAGCAACAGAGGGGCAAGATCTGCACGAGTTCATGAACCGTCGGAAAACAGCTGACGGAACAGAGGAAGGATAGCGAGCGAGCGTCCAAACCACGGATGGTCCACATGCCAGATCTCAACAGAAAACTGCACAACCTTTTGACAGGGGAACACGAATTTGAACACACGGATATTTATCCCATTCTTTTTTCCTGGCCCCCTGCCCCAAGGGACATGCCCAGCGATGTGCTTTTGGAGAACTTTTCGTTCGTGAAGAGCTTAGCGCCTCTGGCTGTCTTTGACTTTGACCCGTCGAATCAGACTGTGGACGGACAGCCGAAAGGTGTGTATTCTGTCGTGGAATTAAAGCTGGGGCAAGTCTACAAAGCACTGACCACAGACAACTTTGACAAGGACAGCGAAGAGAACAGATCTTCTGGTGGTAAGGATTCCATCCGAGAAGGCACGCATTATGATCTTGCTTTTGTCCAGGAACTATGATGTTCTCTTGGGAGCCTTGGAAGAGATCTTCACAAAGTTCCCTGACCAGTGGATTCTGGTGGCAGAGTCAGAGAAAGTTGCCCAGGATCTGATGATGGAGGTGGTCAGACGATGCTACGTGGAAAAGAACATCTTGGAAGAAAGGTCCGTGATTGGCATGCCCTTGTCGCACGTGAACCAGAGTGTTATGAACATTTTTGGTTTCAACCCTGGCACAGGATGTACGTTGCCGTCATCTACTCACACGCCTTGCTTCATGAAAGAGAGGGAAATGAACGAACTGTCAGACCTGGAGATTCTGAGCATGAGACAGTGTCAGGAAGACCATCTGGTGAAGAGAGGCAGTCCGGAGGAGATTGAAAAGAAAAAACGCAAAATGGAAATCGACTTCTACCGTGGAAAACAGGTCAGCTGGTGGAACTTCTACTTCGGGGACCACGTGCTGCGGAGAGCTCAGTTCAACGACCTTCTGAAAGAAGTCAACAAGAGACTGGCTGGTGACATTCCAGAAGACGAGAAAGTGGCTGTCATCTCACTGCTTCACCAGAGAGGGGCAGGGGGGACCACAACGGCCAGAGAAATTCTCTGGGAAAAGAGGGCAGACGTTCGCTGCTGTGTGATCCGAAAGATCACTGACCAGACCTGTGACCAGATTGCACGCCTCAGGAACTTTCAGGAACAGTCACAACCACAGCCGCCGCTGGTTTTGATCGATAACGAAGACGAGGAAAAGGTTTTCCAGCTTTGCTCGCAGATGAACGAGAAGGCGAGGCGTGAAGCAAGAGACAGGGGATTGCATGTCTTCTGCGTTTTTCATCATATGCGTCCGCATGGCAGAATTTCCGAAGAAGAAAGACAAGTCTAGGGTCATGCTTGGTCATGCTCTTCAGACCAATGAGGTGCAGTGGTTCCGAACCAAGTATGAGAACCTGGAAGAGAGATACAAGAAGCAGCAGCTTTCTCTTCATCCCAAGCTTCTGATCTCGTTTAACATTTTGAAGGAAAATTTCAATCGACAGTACATCAAAGACGTTGTAGGAGAATTTGTGAAGGAGATTCGTCAGTTCCGAGAAAAACAGCTCTTGAAATACATTGCGCTCATCAACAGCTTCGACCATGACTTCAAAAACATTCCAATGAGTTGCTTCAACCCGATCATGTGCCCTGAGCACGGCAAGCCAAAACAGCGGCCAGTGCTGGGTCAGAGGCCTTTCGCCAAAGACGTGCACTGGGAGGCAACTCTCAGCCAATCCATCAACGTCCTTCTGAACAGAACATCGGAGTCGTGTCTCGGAGGCGACGTCAAGGCCCTCCGAATCATCAACAGCGATTTGTCTCGGGAGATTCTGAAGACCTTGTGTTCGATGGAAAGGAAGAAAGTCAGCGACGTCATCTTGGAGTTTCTTCACAGCGACGTCTTCAAGCCCAGCAATGAATCCAGCGTGCAGAGCAAGCTCGTGAAGATCATGAAGGACATGCTGAAGAAGAGGGCGGCTTCCAAGTCGGGTCGTGCAAAGTTTTCACCGATCATTTTGGAGATTGGCAATAAGGAGGGCTTTGAAACGGCGGCTGAAGTGCTCAACGTTGCCTTTGATAAATTCGACGATCCAATGATTGCACAGCAGATTGCTCGAGTTTTCATTCATTGTCAGAACTGGACACTTGCTGAGAAATATGCTCGCACGGCGCTACACATGGTGCCCAAGAACTCCTACGTGTGTGACACACATGGTCAGGTCTATAAAGAGAAACTGATCTGCGTGCTGAAAAACTGCCTGGAGAGCGAGGAGATCCTGGAAGGCGAGAAAGCCAAAGAGGTCATTGACATGGCATTTGAAGCCATCAGAATCTTCCGCAGGGAACAGATGCTGAGTGACGAGGACGTCACAGGCTACAACAACTGTGGCTTCTTTTCTGAGCTCAGGGTAGTCGTCATCATTCTCGACTGCTGTCGATTTTTCCGAGCGTTTAAGTTTGACAAGGGAGACAAACTGCATCATTTTCTGGTGAACAGAGGTGACATTCCTCCTGAAATGCTTGAAGAACTTGGCGAAGAACGCGTTGCTCAACTCAAGGGGCTGTACCATGATTA
Source organism: Conus betulinus (assembly GCA_016801955.1). Classification (NCBI taxonomy): domain Eukaryota; kingdom Metazoa; phylum Mollusca; class Gastropoda; order Neogastropoda; family Conidae; genus Conus; species Conus betulinus. The sequence goes on along the minus strand of JADBJO010014024.1, from coordinate 33,085 downwards.
CGAAAGGCCAATGAGACGTCTTGAGGATGAACAGATTCAGCTGAAAGAAGACTCGTGTTACCAGTACAGCCCTAGCTACAACAACAGTATCAAAGAACGGAAAACGTTTGTGCATTTGCAGGAGTGTCTGGACACCTACTTTGGCGAGGATTCTGACGACATCCCAAAGACCCTGAAACCGGAGGAGGCCTGCGAGTTTCGCCGGAGGAGGGTCAAGAGGCGGGGCGGGAACTCTCTGCGATCGATCTATGGCCTTCGAGAGGAAGACAATGCAGCAAGGGAGTTTGACGTCATGCATACCCTGATTAAGATGAACGTAGAATCAGAGCACTGCAATGCCTTTGACCTGAAGACCATGCTCAATTTAACAATGGCCCGCATCTCGAAAGACGAGAGTTACACTCAGCGTTTATCTCTGGAGAATGTTTTGGAATGGACCCTTCAACTGTACGACAAAACAAAGCAAGACACCATCCCCTACCTTGAGGCCTACCTCTACCTGGTGATGTTTCACTGGCCCACGGAATGGCGCCTCCAACAGAGCCTCCAACTCTGTCCCTGCAACAAAATCAAAGACGTGATCCGAGAGTGGAAAGCAGCTTTTCAAAACAACCACCCAGCCCAGAAAGAGCAAGAGGGCAAGAAGCTTATGGACAGGCGAAAAGGCACAACCCTCTTCTTCTTGGGCCAGGGCGAGGGCTTCCACGAGATCGTCTTCCACAGTGAACTGCGGGCTTTCGATGCGGATCATAAAATGGGCGACGGCATCTGGAACACCACGGAAGCCAAGAAGAGACTGAAGAGGCTGCGAGGCACTCTCCTGCAAGGCGGGGGAGAGATGTCCGTGGTCATCCACTCTAAGGCAGGCAACGCCACTGTGCTGACCATCCCCACCTCCTTCCCGATCAAGAACACCTCTCTGTGGCAGAAGAGCGTCTACTTCGTGCTGGGTTTCTGCTGGTCAGGACCCAAGGCTTTCTCGGTCACCCGTGACAACGAGGCCCTGGACCTGCAGTCCGTGTCCACCCCGGTCAACTTCCCGGAGCCCAAGAAGACCTTCAACCGCAGTGAGCAGAAAATGATGTCGGAGGAGGCCGTCAACGAGTTTTGGAACCTCCTCTACGCCAACCAGAGTGAACGAGGCTTGGTCGAGAGGGACATCAGTCTGTATGAGAAAAACCCGGTAAGTAGACCAGCTTGGCCTAAATGTTTTGTAGGCCAGTATAGCTATCCTGAGCAGCCAGCGTAGCAAGTGGAGCAGACGTGTGCGTGTGAGTGTGTGTGTGTGCGCGCGCGCGCGCGCGCGCGCGCGCGTGTGTGTGTGTGTGTGTGTGTGTGTGATAAACGCTGTGCACTCCACATGTTACTGTGTGTCAGGACCTACTGGACAGTAGATAGGAAGCATTCTACTGCAGTTTCCATGAAAACCTCGTTCTCAAATGGTCCATCCGATATCTATCTATGTGTTAGTCTGTCTTTCTGCCTATTCTTTTTGTTTTCATCCATCTATCCGCATGCCCGTTTCTGTCTGTCTGTCTGTCTTCAATCTTTGTATCAATCTACGTATCTACATGTACATTTAACAACATTTTTGTTAGATGCGTCTGACTTGTGGATGGTGATAATGTTTTATGGCACATAGGTTTGGATTTAGTGATGGCCTTTTAATTTGCCACTTAGTGAGGTTTCTAACTTGCTCAGCAGCCCGGATGTGGCCTCCGCGGTCAGCTGGGCCATACACAACCTAGCAACCTTACGTATGTCTTGGGAGTGAGAGAGATGGGTAGGGGGGGGGGGGGGGGGGGGGGGGGAGTGGGGAGTGGAGTGGACAAATGTACCATCGTTCCCGTGCTGTTGTCACGGGTATGGTGAGCGATTTCAGTGACTTTTTTTTTTTTCTGTTGGTGGACAGCGCAAGACCAAGGATCTGCAGAAGAAGAAAGAAGAGAGTCCTGGAGAAGAAGCGCTGCCTGGACGGCCTGGTGCAGAAGAGGACCTCCATGCTGCAGGGTCCTGTATACGTGACGGCCTGGCACGGTCACTCCAGGCCAGCGTGAGGAGACCTGGCAGTTTGTAGCAGACCTGTGGAGACCTAAATAGTTTGTAGCTGACCTGTAGACACTTAAGTAGTTTGTAGCTGACCAGCGGAGACCTGGCACTTTGTAGCTGACCTGTGGAGACCTGGAACTGTGTAGCTGACCTGTGGAGACTTAAGTAGTAGTTTGTAGCTGATCTTTGCAGAGACTTAAGTAGTTTGTAGCTGACCTGTGGAGACTTAAGTAGTTTGTAGCTGACCTGTGGAGACCTAAGTAGTTTGTTTATAGCTGACTGACCTGACGGAGACTTAAGTAGTTTGTAGCTGACCTGTGGTGGGACTTTAGTAGTTTGTGGAGATTTGTAGCTGACCTGTGGAGACCTGGTAGCTTGCAGCTGACTGGAGACTTTGTAGCTTGTAGCTGACCTGTGGAAACTTAAGTAGTTTGTAGCTGACCTGTGGAGACCTAAGTAGTTTGTAACTGACCTATGGAGACTTAAGTAGTTTGAAGTTGACTTGTGGTGACTTTAGTAGTTTTTATAGCTGACCTGTGGAGACCTGGCACTTTGTAGCTGACCTGTGGAGACCTAAATAGTTTTGTAGCTGACTAACGGGACCTGGTAGCTGTTTGTAGCTGACCTGTGGAGACCTAAGTAGTTTGTAGCTGACCTGTGGAGACCTGGTAGTAGTTTGTAGCTGACCTGTGGAGACTGGCTGGTGGAGACCTAAGTAGTTTGCACGTTGTAGCTAGCTACTGAGCTGACCTGTGGAGACCTGGTAGTTTGCAGCTGACCTGTGTTTGAGACCTGGTAGTCTGTAGCTGGCACTTTGTAGCTGACCTGTGGACCTGTGGGGACCTGGTAGTTTGTAGCTGACCTGTGGAGACCTGGTAGTCTGTAAGTGGAGACTTGGCATAGCTGACCTGTGGAGACTTAAGTAGTTTATAGCTGACTTGTGGAGACCTGGTAGTTTGTAGCTGACCTGTGGAGACTTAAGTAGTTTGTAGCTGACCTGTGGAGACCTGGCTGCATGTATTGATGTTGATATTTTCGCGGACTTGTAAAGAACATGGAAGTTTTGATGTTGAAATTTTCACTGACTCGTAAAGAACTTGGAAGTTTTGATGTTGATATTTACGCAGATATATGAAGAACTTGGAAGTTTTGATGTTGACATATTTGCAGACTTGTAAAGTTTTGATGTTGATATTTTGGCGCACTTGTGAAGACCTTGGAAATTTTGATGTTGATATTTTCACAGACATGGGAAGAACTTGGAAACTTGGAAGTTGGTATTTTTGCTGACCTATGGAGACTTTGAAATTTGGGATGGTGACATATTCGCTGATCTGTGGCAATGTGGTTTTGATAATGTGATATACGCTGAGCTGTGGAGATATGAATTTTGTCTCACACGCTGAAGGATACAGAAAACTACCACTGTTATTGCATAGCAGAGCGATTGCTCTTTTGTCATACATGTTTTTGCCTTACTCAGATTTTGTTTTATCGTGCTGGGTGTCTTTTTTTTTTGGTGCTTTTTTTAATTTCCAAAGTGCGAAAAAGAATTTTTGTTTGAGATAAACAGTTTTATTGATATTTTTTGTTTTGATATGTTGAAAATCTTCAAAGATAACAGCAGTGGCAATAAGATGAGATTGAGCTTTTTTCGTTTTGTAATATTCAATATGAACAGATTTTATATTACCATTTACTCTTGAGTTTGTGTTATACAATGACAAAGGCTTCCGGGACATAATTGCTATGTAATAGAAAATACAAACTACTGCTTTGAAGTGGTTGCTGCTACATATTAAAGACAAAAATAAAAGAGAAAATGAATGTTTTAGCTGAACATACGCCGAATGAAGGTTCTAGATCTACGAGGGTTTTTTTTTTTCAGATTTAATTGAATATATATATAAAGTGACAGTTTCTGATCGAGTGCTTGAATCACTGCTTGCTTTTAGAGTCAGACTAGAGCTGTTTACTTGTTTGTTACCCTCAGTAAACAGTCTCAAAGATGTTAAATCCTGTTATCCCTGTGTAATGTTGTTAGGTACCCTGTTCGTAAGATCCTTTAAAAAAAAAAAAATCATTTCTTTCAGACGTATCAGTGCCATTGGAAGTGGGTTTTTTTTTTATCCCCACATAGGCTATATCACTCCATCCCCCCTTCCTCCACCCCTGTACCCCTCCCCCACTCTCATTTCCAGCCCATTCCTTCTCCTATCTCATATTTGCGATTTTTATTTTTTTAAAAAGAATAATACGTCAAAATAATCAAATGTCTGACCGTGTTCCCCACCCAGTCCAAACAAAAGGTCAAAAAAGTCCATTATCCATTATTTTGTTTTGCCTGTAAAATGTAAACAAAATACTTTGCTGCTGTGTTTTTTTTTTAACTAGTCCAGTGATACCCTTGATTTAAGGATATGTCAAACACTACAGTATTTACTACCACACACCCACTTTACTGGGTCGCTTCTCTGAACAATACTTTCAGCCATTGAAAGCAGAGAAGTGTGCCGTGGCTCGTGGAGAATGATGATATTCATTTATGTATACTCGGTGTCTTTGGTTTTTTTTTCCCCCCTAAAATTGATTGTGCAGTATTTGTTGACCTGCTGAAACAATCAGTATCAGTTCATTTGCCATCTGATAGTTGTTACCCTCGTTGATAAGTTTCAAACATGTTAAATGAATGTATTTGTATTGGGGGTGGGGGGGGGAGGGGGGGTGTCCTTTCTTTCTTCTTCTTTTTTTTCTCTTTTTTTTCTTTTTCTCTTTCTTTCTTTTCTTTTCTTTTTTTTTTTTCACAACTTATTTTCTTACCTTTCTTTCCTTGTATTTATTTCTTTGTTCGTTGTACTTTCTGTCGCTTGATTTTGCGCATTTATTTTTTTTCTGTTTTTTTTTTTTTTTTTTTTTTTTTTTTACATTTTTCTATAGCCAATTTTTGTTGCTTACATTCGTGTCATATGTGACTGAACACGTGTGGCCCACCGCAAAGTGATGTAACCATCGAGGATAAGTTTGACTGACAGGGGGTGGATGGGGAGGGGGGGGGGGGGGGGGCTGTCTGTTGCTATAAACTGACACCACAGGAGCGACAGCGTTAAGGCGGCCATCAAGAATTCGGTGGTCATTTGGCAGGGGGGGGGGGGGGGGGGGGGGGGGGGGTAAACGCCCGTAGGATTGAACTCAAAACCTCTAGAATGCTAGTTTTGAGCGATAGCAGGTGAACAGGCCAGGCGTCACAGGGCTCTGAAAGGCATTGAGGTCACATGGATGTAATGCTGAACATTAATTGTGAGTGTGTGTGTGTGTGTGTGTGTGTGTGTGTGTGTGTGTGTGTGTGTGTGTGTGAAAAGAGAGAGAGAGAGAGAGAGAGAGAGAGAGAGAGATTCTCTTCATACTTTTAGTGTTGAATTTTCGCTTCATCAATATGTTTTATTGCTGGGAGAAGGGTGAGAATTGTTCTTGAGAATTGTTCTTGCTATTCCCTTCTCTCTCTCTCTCTCTCTCTCTCTCTCTCTCTCTCTCTCTGCGTGCTTACTTACCCCAACCTCTCTCTCTCTCTCTCTCTCTCTCTCTCTCTCTCTCTCTCTCTCTCAATTTTTATTTGATGGTGTCATTTGAAAAATGATTATCCACACTTTGTTCGTTCGTTTCAGTCAAAGGTGATCTAGTTTTCGTTAAAGAACCCTTGTTTGTTTTAAGTGTATGCTAGTCTGTTTTGTATGAACATTGGAGGCAATATCAGAGGATGCTTATACTCATTCATTTTGATTATTTAGATGTGTATATGCTTATTTACCTATTTATTTGGACAGATATTTATGGTATTTGCGTTTGTTACTTGTGGCTTATCAGTTTGGTCATCTGTTGTTCATGTTTGGGGATATCACTTACAACTTCGCTAGGGTCTTGGGCCCAACATCAGTATTGGACATACATATTTTCAGAAGCATTACGACTTCCTCAACAGCTGCCATTGCAGCAGCTGGCACTGCTACAGAATTACTCTGCCAGTGACTTTAGCACAGGCAATCAACCAATGCTGCCATTACAGCAGCTGCCAGTGCTACAGAATTACTCTGCCAGTGATTCTAGCACAGGCAATCAACCAATACTTTTCGGATCAGTTTCATCCTCAGATTTGTATATGTCCTCATGCCCTCGACGACCTAGTGAAATGTGGGGAAAATCAGACGGCTCCGCGTCTGTGCTATGTTGGAACAAAAAAAAAAGCAAAAAAAAAAAAAGCAGTGAAACATGTCCGGAGTTCACACAAATCAGTGCTAACCCAGGGAGGGTACACACTGGAGGCACAATTAGATATACCTGCTTAAGAAGATCGCACATGCGGTTAGCACAACTAGAGGAAACGTTACGCTACCAGAAAGAAGCTCCAGCATTCTACACGGCAGGAGCTCATAAACCATGGTCTGGAACAGCTGTGGTATCAAGAGCGTGGAATCAGGTTTTTTGCTGGGTGGAGTGGATGTCTGTGAGTGCACAGTGCAGCAGATCTTCCAGAATTTGGAAAACCTTCCGGAGACATCATCAGGAGGAGAGGCGTTGTGATGAGGCCGGATATTCTACACCGTCCGGGTTCATCGAAAGAATTGATTCTGATTGAACTCGCCGTACCATAATATATGAAAGCAGAAGACCCTGTGCTATCAGGCTACAGTTTCTTCCCGTATACTAACACTGGTATGTTGTGCTTGCCAAGTGCTCCCCGTTCATTTGCTGTGAGTGTGTGATTTGTCGCATTCTTGGCTGTGTGAGTGGATTTTTGTTTTTTGTTTAATTTGTTTTTAGTGACATTGAATAACGGATATTTTTTTTTGTATCGAGGTGTAAATTTTTGTCCACTGAAATATTTCTTTACATGTTTTGATAGATATGCGGTCATATGTATTTGTGCCTGAAATTTCCCCCCATGTCTTTCGATACTATCAGTGTGATATTTTTATTTCCTGTGTTTTCTAACTGGATCTTCATTTGGTATTGTCCGTGCCGAATTTTCCTTCCCCTGCTTTTTCGTAACTGCAACTGTGTGCAAGTTCCCCCCCCTCCTTTTTTTCTCAGGCTTTTGAATGGTGGCGGTATTTAATTAACGGTGTACTTGCTGCTTTATCCTACACCGGTGTCTACAACTTTCTTTTCATGTTTCCAACTTCAGTCTTTATGTGACGTTGTCTTTTTTTTTTTTTTTTTTTTTTTTTTAAGAAAAGGATTTTTTATTATTTCGATATTCAGGCATGTTTTTCCCCTCTATTTTTGTTAAATGTTTGTTTCATGGGTCTGTGTTTTTTTGTTTTTTGTTTTGGTCTGCGTTGTGTTTAGATCTACACGATGCATCTGTGTCTATTTTTCACTAGTGTATTTGTTTTATTGTTGCTATGTATAACGGTATATGTGCCTTATTCACCTGTCTTTGTTCCAGTCATTTACCTCTCTCTCTCTCTCTCTCTTAATCAGCCTTTAATTATTATTATTTTTACAATCTTTACGGTGTTTTTAATCTTAACTTCGTCCAGAATGTCATTACATTTGTTTTCTATTGTTACAATTTCTGGTGCAATTTGTTGTTGTTGTTCTGTTGCTGATGTTGTTGTTGTTGTTGTTGTTGTTGTAATATAGTGGCGAAGTAGAGTAATTGAATAGAATGATCAGAATGGGCTCTAGCTATCCATTTTACAGCACGAAGTTGCCGAAACAGCTGTTTCATTGTTGGTGGCACTGTTATGATTATCCACACACCCCTCACCCGCCGATCCCATTAAAAAAAAAAAAAAAAAAAAAAAAAAAATCCATTTCATCATGATCTGTGGGTAAGCAAATGGCATGGCCGGCACCGTCAGGACAGCCTAGCATTTTCCATCTGAACTTCAGGATATCGATATGTTATCGATCATGTGATACATTCCTGTACATAGCGGATAAATAATTCTGCCAGGATTATTGATTTGTATCATTTATTTAGTTAGTTTCTCTATTTATATATTGCTGTGATGATTATTACTATTATTACTGTTATTATTATCATCATCATTATCATTGTTGTTGTAATTATCATTATTAGCATTATTTTTCGTTCTATTTGTTGTTGTTGGGGGGGTTCGTTGCTTTTTTTTTTTTTTTAACTTTTATTTTGTTTGATCTATTCATTTAGTGTTTATTTTCAGGACAGAACTTTTTTTTTTTTTCCTACGAAATAACGGCCGTGAACTACCCCTGTTTGATCGGCTGGACTATAATGACACTGACACTGAAATAAGAAAACAGGATAAGTGCCAGCCCCCCCCCCCCCCCCCCCCCCCCCCCCCCCCCCCCCCCCCCCCCCCCCCCCCCCCCCCCCCCCCTTTTTTTTTTTTTTTTAAAGTTCTTTCTCTTTCTCCGCAAGTCAGTGCGCGAGGTATGGGACATATCTTGTTATGGTCGAGCAAGACATGTTTTTTTTTTTTTTTTTTTTTTGCTTGCTTGCAATTACGAGAGTTAAAATTTTTTTTTTTTTATGGTAGCACAATACGAATGAATTGTTAGTCTTTATCAAAACGCCCAAAACGAGTCGGAAATGGAAGCGGAAAGTAAACATTTTATCATGTTTCATTTAAATGGCAAAAAACGGTGCAAGAACGGAAATCATCAGAGACACCACATGTAAAATGACTGCTGTGATAATTTCATTCTGGAGAACTCCAATGTAACTGCGTAATTGTACCCCATACGAAAGAGCAAAAATGAAATGTGAAGTGTCCGGCGTATTTGTTATGTTTACAATACATCTACTTCTCTGTGTGTACGTGTGTGTCTGTGTGGTGTTTTCCATTGTTGCATCCATTTCGTTGTTCTGTACTGTTTAATCTCTCTCACCCGGTTTTGTTTTTGATTCTTGGCTTAATTGGCTTAAATGAAAACATAACATTCATATTGCAGTAAACTAAGAAACTTGATTTTCACATTTTTAGATTATTTTGTATTTTGGGTATTATTTCTTTTTAACTATGAAGTTATTTAAATGAATTTGAAGCTGTTGGGTGAACAGAAATAAAATTCCAAGTTTGGGATCAGTCGACTCTTGTCGAGGTATGTGAAAGCTACTTTTCATATTCTGTCTCTGTCTTTCTCACTCTCTCTTTCTAGCACGCACACACACACACACACACACACACACACGTGGGGAAAGCAAATGCAGGCTAACAATTCCACCGTTATTACATTGACTTGGCAAAGATTAAAAAAAAAAAAAAAAGATAATATTTTTAAATGTGGGGGAAAGGGGGAGGCTGAAAGCAAGAAAAAAAGAATTGAAAAACCGGGTGTATATATGTGTGTGTGTGTGTGTGTCTGGAGAGAGAGAGAGAGAGAGAGAGAGAGAGAGAGAGAGAGAGAGAGAGAGAGAGAGAGAGAGAGAGAGAGAGAGAGAGAGAGACGCACGTAAAAAATGAAGATAAAAAACAACAGACTCATAAAATTCTTCCCAATATTTCGACCAAACCGGTCTTCCTCAGGGGACTTTGTGATCATGAACGAGGCCAGATATCAAGTCATCAACTACCGAAAACAATTCACAGATGCTCTCACATTCGTGAACTGTTCTTTTTTCTTTTTTTTCTTTCTTCTCTTCCTTTTCCAACCCACTCCCGTGGGTCCCTCGTCCGCCTCCCCCCATTTCACCAAAGCTCACATCCCGTGAAGAGACGTCTCCCCACATGCACTATATCGAAAGGCCTAGGAGCAGGCAATATAAGTAGATCTGTCTTCGAGAGGGATTATGACGTTTCTCTTATGAAGCTAGTGAAGGGTTTTCGTATTTATATTTTCTTAATTTTATGTTCCCACTTTCTTCATCTGCACCCCCCCCCCCCCCCCCCCCCCCCCCCCCTTTTTTTTTTTTTTTTTTTTTAGTTCAAATCTTTGCCAAGTTATTACTATAGGGATGGAAGAATTATTACCCTGAACTTGTTTTCCCCCACTGCTTAATTGTTCAGCATTTTCTACACGCACACACACACACACACACACATATACATATATATATATATATATATATATATATATATATATATATATATATATATATATATGTCAAATTTGTAGAACTGTATAGAAGATTTTCGAATGTGTTAGTAAGTAGATGGTGCCATTGTAAAGTAGGTGATAGAGCATAACAACTCTTTTGCCAAAAACAGTTTACGTTTGTCGTTGGTATCGAACTGCTGAATATGTACTTTTTATCCTCATGATTCCTTAATCTATTATAGAACGATAACGAGAAGATTGTCTCGAAGTTGATATCTTTAAAGTTATTACATATTTTGTAGCTCACAGTGACATCTCTTGCATGTCTTCGTTTTGACGAGTGTAAATCGAGAAATCTTAGTCCGTCTTAATAGTTCAGACCTTTACGTTCTTTGAACACTGGTTGCGATTTCGTTTCTAACTAACTGGTCTGACCAGTATGTTCCTTTTCCCTGTGACGGAGTAACTTAATTACACAGTGACGGCCTTGACGGAGAGCCCTTTTTTTATGGTTTTTAGTTGGGCGCTCATAAAACCAACACCACCCAGTTCCACTGTCGCATCCGCGACTGCTAACATCCGTATTTTGCGGTTTCAACGGCGAGGCAACGAAGAACGATGAGGTAAAAGCACGCCAACCACAGCGACACGTGTTCTTCTCTGTTTGCCCGCTTGTCACTTATCATGTGTCAGGGGCAACCACGATCTAAAACAAACAAAACAAAACAAACAAAACAAAACAAAACAACACACTCTGTGAGTGTTCCTTCTTGTTCGTTCCATCCTGTTCTGCATATCTAAACAAGCCCCCGTCACTTCTTCACGTCTGCTTTTCTACCTGGGGGTATTGTTTGATGCTTTGATGTCTCACATGGTTCAGAACTCACAAGGTGCACACGGGCATTCAGCAGGTATCACACACGCTACACAACACAATATACACACATTAAGCAAGTATCAAACACTGAGAAGGTATTGCACATTTTCGTATGCCTCTCATCACACAAAAGCCCCGTGTTCATTTGATTTCTTTATTGCAGAGGTATAATAAACAAGGTTCTATGAATAGAATAAACACTTTAGTAGCCATAAAACAAAGGGAAATGGAAGGAGCAAAACAGCCAGCTGTGAAACCCATCTAAAAGTGTCAAAAAAATTATTATCAAAACTTCTAACTTAGTTCATACATCTATGTTTCGTTTGACGAGTTGGTCTGGGATTCGTTTTGTTCGACTGTTTTATAAGTATCTTATTTGTATACACTAGTCGCTGGAACAATACTTACATATGTATATAACCTACTTGTAGTAATACTTTCAACAGATTTTTTTTTCAAATAAAAAAGAACTAACCTTCATTAAATATTTTCATACCCTGAACAGACTGAAGCTGGGTTCATGTCTCTACTTGCTTTTATCTGGATTTCATGAATTTGGGCTGGTGGGGGGAAGACGGTAGTTAGCCGCGAATTTTCTATTAAGAACCGTTTGGTCAACTATTTTCCCTTAAAACTATGATTCCAGATTAAAAGAAGTGTGTATATAAAAGAGAAAACAAAAAACAAAACAAGAAAAAAAAAAAACAAAAAAAAAACCGGAGTCTGATCAAGTCCAATGACTCGAATAAACCATCCGACCTTTCAGATTAAAATGTTGGTCTTTAGAGTGACATAAAACCGACCACATTAGTATTTAAGTGCGTGGATACTTGAAATTTTTCTATGGCATACCTCTAACCCAACTGATCAAAACATTCAGCAATGATAAATATTGTTTACCACCATAACTGTAAATCAACTACGGGACAGAAGTCCGTTTCCTGTTTCTATTCTTAGCAAGAAGCAAATCTAAGAGACTGCACTGCTGATACTGCTAAAAATTGGTGTTCATAATGAACACATGTGAAGACAACCTGACACAGTCTTCCTTTTACCCTCTTGTGCTTTCTCTCCTGCATGGTACACACAGTAGCTGTTCTAGCATGGACAACCGTCCTGCTACAAACAAGAGTCCCAGTGAAAGCCACTGTCCTGCTCCTAGCTCTGACAATTGATGGAAGCCCTTGTACTGACCAGCACCACATTCACCATACATTATCACAAGTCTCTTTGGATCACCAGACATACTTATGTCATGCATGTGTAAGCTCACCATGCTTGCTTTGTGAATAAGCGATGAAAAGAAAAGTCTTGTTTCAGTTAAGAGTATTGCTGGATGTTTACAGAAGTCTTCACGTCAGACTAGCCCACAACAGATACCAACATGTATGGACGAGCAGGTCCAAATACATATCTACACTTTTCACAAATGGATTTTCATAGCTTGTGAGCCGAACCAGGCCAAAATGAGAATCTATGAAACTACATATTGACCACATGTTTAAAGGGCTTTATGATACTACCAAGGCAACATGGTTAGAAAAATAACCAGCATGCATGCTTGGTCTGTATACCACCACCTAACAGAACAGATCTAGGTCTGTTTGAGGTGATGACTCTCTTGTGTTGTTTGTTTTTTTCACAAAGAACTATCTATGCTATGAGATAATTTCGGCTGTGAAGACAAGTAATATGTTACAGGTCTTCAAGGGTACAAACGCAAATCTATGCATTTTGTTCTGGTTTCTGACAGATATGTATAGAACACGTGTATTTGTACTTTGATTTCTGAATATTGATTGCACAGAGGGTACGCTACGCACTGTGTTCTGGTTTCCAACTGATGAGCTTTGAAAATACAATTTTTCATACTGCTCTGATTTTGCTGTGTTCACATACACGATGAAGCAACCTTTTACTCACACAAAACACGATGCTGAACAAGGTCTGGTCAATGACAAGGCCCATAACTGCTCTGCCTTGGAGATAAACCATGCTGTGCTGCTGTTCTAGGACAACCCGCTGACCCCCCCCCCCCCCCCCCCCCCCATCTCAGCCGTCCTTGTTCCTAACCTGGCTTGTTCAGGTGAATAAATGCCAGGAGCACTGACCCTAAGGCTCACCTGAACCTGTCGGAAAGTTCGCAATCTGAGGAGACCAGTACAAGAACTAAGTCCTGGCGTATAGAGCATGGACATCATCTACACAGCTGGATTAACCTACGGCATGCAGACAGAGAGTGTTGGTCTACCACAGACACATGCACATGTATCTTGATTATCCTAAAATAAAGAAAAGGATTGTACAAACACCTCCACTCTCTTGAACAGATACATGACTGGATACAATAAACTGTGAACCAAACTCGCTGCAGACCGACAACCCACAGACGTCCAGATATTATATAGGGGGGAAAAGCCTCCACAATTCGGCGCTGGTGCCAATTAAATTGGACAATTGTCACTGAAGCCTGCACACTGTAGGCTGAATACACTGTGTACTGTTGGAAAAGAATATCAGTTGTCCACTGTTACCATTCCAGACAAGAAACAAGAATAAAATGTGGGAAAGTGACAGAGCCATTGCTTCACATCTCTGTGGGATGAGGGGAAACTCAAGCAAAAGTGTACTTTTCAGTGTCACTGTACAACTGATTACCTCACAGAGTAAGAACAAACAAAGCCGATCAAAGATATACAGTCCAAATGTTACCCAAAAAAATCTAGTCTAAGTATATTATAATTAGGACAAACGGTTTAAAAAGGTAAATGTTATTTTCCCAAAAAAACATTGGTACAGACGTGCCAAAAAACTGTACACAGGAGTAATTTTATATTTTTTAAACTGCTTGAATAAGCGGGGGGAGCACTGCATTAAAAGTGCAAAAAAAAAAACTTCCAAACGATTCTAGCTTGCCACCACCACATGAAATGGACAATACGAACCACTAGGAGTGGACTACAAGTTGCAATCAATACAAGAAAAAAACTAGACCCACTTAACTTACAGCGACTGCTCTGTGCTTCTGAATCAACCATTATATAGAGTGTGGGATGCAACCACTGATCAGGGTGTGGACGATCTGCCAGCAATTTGCAAACCACGCGGTGGAGATGCTAGAGTGGAAAAGCGCCCACACTGATTTGATCTAAGTCAAAGACAATCACAGTGACCACTATATGAAGTGAGATTGATTGAAAAACCCATCCATTGCTTGAGTAACATACCAGAAGGAAAATACTAGCAATAATGAAATAAATGTAGTTCCAAAATCACAACAAAAAAAAAAAAAGCAGAGATGGGGACAGAGAGAGGAGACAGAGAATGCCAGTGAAGGGGGGGGAGAGAGAACTTTAGAGACTTGGTGGACATTCCTTTTTCTCATTAGCGTAACCATGAAAACACTCTTTGTACCTCCTTTGCTATCTTACTGCTTTGAGACCTGTTTAATAGATGCTCTCATGTCCAATTCACAGCCAGGACCAAGATATTGTATTTTTTCTCTTTATGTATGGAAGTGTGTGTGCGAGTGCTCATGTTTTTATGTACGTGTGTAAGTGCGTATACATGCGTGCATGTCACATTGTGAATATGAATGTGTGCGTGTTTGTGCACACACTTTTGATCCTTTATTCCCCTCTCACTTCTACCGATAATGGTACAAAAACTGCATAGAAACAGTTCCCAGTGTAATGTCTCCTGAACACCTTTACCATCCCCATCTGAACCTATCACAATTTGATGGTACTGGTGTGTGTGTGTGTGTGTGTGTGTGTGTGTGTGTGTGTGTGTGTGTGAGAGAGAGAGAGAGAGAGAGAGAGAGAGAGAGAGAGAGAGAGAGAGAGGGGAGAAGAGACTTGTCAACTTCATAAACATCTGCAGAAAGAAATCAACAATAAAGACTGTACCAGTTTGCTGCATACTGATAACAACAAAAGTGTTGATGGGTTAAAAAAAAAATGCAGCTACCCAAGAAAAATGTTCACTATACGTTGCAAGCATCATAATCATCATTCCACATAAAATGAGCATTCTAAATAATTCCAATTCAGTAAAATCTGAGAATGTATAAATGCAAATGTGCACCAATATCTTAGCAAAAATACCATGCAGACAGTTTTAGTTCCAACACCTCTACCATATGGACTACAAACATCAAGCCATCTCACATCAACATTCACACAACACACTGAATATACTGATACCATGACATAACACACACACCCTCCCCCTGCGTTACCCCGCTCCCCCAAACGAGAGAAAGAAAGGAGGGGGAGGAGGGTAATGGATGGGGATGGAGACCTACACACACTGTAGAAGTATGACACCATTGTGACCCATTCAGGACTAAAAGGAAAAAAACAAACAAAAAAAAAGCCAACAAGTTAAAGTACTTTGGGCAATCTGTTTGGCGAGGCTTGGAGGGCGCATAGTTGTTCTCATACATTGGCTAACAGTTTCTCAAGAGAACAGGAAAACACTGAGGCTACACAACACCACTTTCACCACAAGTTTAAAAAAAAAAAAAAAAGTGCAATGATTGAAGGAGCAGACTTCAGCAAGGTTGTAAGTAATGAACACTTCTTCCCCATTCCCTCTCCCCCACCTCATGTATCATGTGGGAGGTGATAAAGCCCAACAGACCAAGTGGAGCTTCGAGAGGCGTTCACTCTGAACTTTTTATCAGCCTGACAGGATTCCATCCACAGTCTCAGGACCCGCAGTCCACAATTCAAGGCCCAACCCCCATCCCACACCTCACGGATCCCTCTGACTTGCACCCAACATGGAGCACTATGACACTGGCACTCCGGACAACAAAGCAGATGAGCTCATGTTCTATCACAAAGACACTACTTGCTGCCAAGGCTCAAGGCAGTACCATATAGACCAATGAAAAATATATGCGTTACATAAGTGTGTATAGATACTTCTGGCGATATTTGGAGTCCAAGGATCAGCAGCAGTGCACTATGGCGCTGCAAGTTGAAGGAGACCAAGGGAACGGGTTAAGGGGCAGAATACAAAAGCCAGCACAATGTAACATCAGCGATTTAAACAGAAAAGGAAAAAAAAAAAACATGAACAAGACTGAAAAAGGGGGTCTTCAGTGTGGCTGGAGGGGGCGAGGTGGGTGGGTGGGTGGAGATGGTGCCTACGTAGAAAGTCAACATGGGCAGAGCGAGGGGTTTACAGCAGGGAGGGAACAGGGACAGGTTGACTGTAAGGGACGGCAAGGAGGTGGTTAAGCCTGCAGCAGACAGGGGGCAGGGAAAGGGGAGCCAGGACATCCCAAAGGATCCAGGTGAACTGAGGCAGACAGTATGGAACACCACAGGACACTTGGGAAGGAAAAGGGGGGGTTGTGTGTGTGAAGAGGGGGTGGTGGTGGGGGCATTGGGAGCTGACAATGAAGGCGGAACACACCCCCCCCCCCCCCCCCCCCCCCCAATCTGACATGCCACAAACTTCATGGCACACAATGTTCAGTCACTGCCACACCACAGCTGCCGCATTCAAGGGGCAACCCACGATTTGTGAGTACGCACACCCAGGGAGGGAAGCTATGCAGCACTGTCCTCTAGTAACTGGTTGGCCAACACAAGAAGCAGTTGCAGCAGACGAGAGTCTTTGACCAGCTGGGCAACAAAACACAGGGTTCCCATGCTGGGCAAAGAAGTGATAGCACTTGGAGGTCAACATACAGCAGGATCACGTTGTGAACCGTGTTGGGGGATACATTCAATCTGTCCACACATGGACATGCACATCATGTGATGGGGAAAAAAAAAAAGGGGTGCTAATTAGCAAAAGCTCACAGCCAACTAGTGAATCAAGTGTCCATGGCCATGTTAGAGGTTATCAGCTTGAAAAAATACACTGAAAGACATGAGACATGCACCACAAATCAAAACCAAAGTGCAAATACATGTATATGTCAAAAAAAAAAAGGAAGGAAGAGAAAACCAAAGAATCAGTAAATTGACCACGAGGAAAAAAAAAAATACACTTCTGGTCTGTTTCCTTCAAACCAACAAGAAAGGCAGCAACAAGTGGCCATTTGCAAAACTGGACAGAATAGAGAGCAACATAGCAGGCTATTGCAGTTAGTCAGCCAAGTGTTACTTACTATGCTGGTGTCATTGTTTAACATATTTCCATGGCTTTTTGTTTGACAAGCACATAGGCCACTAAAGGTAAACAGGACTGAAAACAAACAAACCAAACAGAAAAAAGAAAACAACAGACAGAAAAAAGACATTCTTTACTTAAAGAACACCCTAATTCATGCAAAAAAAAAAACAAAACACACAAAAAAACAGCAAAATTTAACAACATTAAGGAGCAAAACAAATGGAGACATTGTGTTAAAGAACACATAATGATGCAAAACAGAAGGAAACAAAAATCAATAATACTAAGAATAATCCAACATATATGTGTTTACATATAATGCTTAAAAGCTAGGGAATATTGCACACTACTAGTACAGCACGCATTTCCTAGAGCCCACATTAGTAATGAAAAGAAAGAGAATTAGGTGACGACACGCTCCACTGTCACTGAATGACACAGCACACAGCCTCTTGAACTCCAGAGACCATCCATCCACCCACCCCTACCAGCTACCCTCAAATAAATATTTGCAACCTCTTTGACTAGTACACAGCTACGGCTTAATGCTGAATACACTGAACACACACTCTAGGCTTGGGTTAGCTCAACACATATGCGGCATACAAAAAAAAAAAAAAAAAAGTAAAACACAATGGCAACACAGGGTAGGTTTACACAGTGTCAGCAGCCTTTCTTGCAGGCTACATAGTATACTGCTTTTGTGGTGGTGCTCCAACACCTGGTCAGAAAGCTAGCAGATGTCAGACTACAGCATAAACAGCACTGGCGGAGGTGGGAAGACAGGGGCAAGTGGGCGGTGCACACAAAGCAGCTTAAAGTTTAAGGCTCCACTACCACTCTTGATTATCATAAGCAATTGTGAACAAAGTCATTCGGAGTAACAAATTAAAAAAAAAAAAAAAAAAAAAAAAATCAGGTATGTCAAAGTAAATGCTTTGTCATTTTGATATTCAGGTAACAACTACAGCAACAACAACAACAGAGAAAAAAAAGGTCAAACAAGGTGTGTAAACACTAGTGCAGATAACACTGGGTAAAATACATGGCATCCAAGCAGTGAAGCAGTACCATGAAATGAGGTGACAGGTTAGCCATACACATGGTCCCTCACAAGAGTCACTCTGCTTTGTAAGCCACACACAAACATACACACATCACAAAGCACAGTGACAGGAACACAAAGAGAGGAGGACCAGCCAGTAGGCGGACTTCTCCCATGCAACTAAGCACGCATTCACAACCACACAGGGAACAGATCAGCCATGTTACAGTGGAGGAGAAGTTGCTGCATGCACTGCTGTCCACATTTGCTGTCACGCCAGTTCTTTATTTCAGTCCATCACTCAGGCCATCCTTTGTGAGGGAATCAAGTCAACATCACAATCATCCTGCATGCACGATTCTTCTACCCTGACCAATACATGTTCCTCTTGATGCAGGTTGTCAGATGATCGGTCTGGTTGTTAACTGAAAAGCTGCAAATTGACTCCTGTCTGGAACAAGTAATACAAAGAAGAGGTGGAGTGCAGCCCGGGCCAGCACATGAGCACAGTGACTGGATAAGGGGCTGACCATAGGAGAGGGAGGAGAAAGGGTGGGGGTGGAGGAGGCGCCAGTGACCTTCCCTTCTTTTCACCCCCCGACACAGCACCCACTGACCACCAACAAAAAACTTCCGCTATCAACTCCAGCATCCACATCAAGAGATCTGCTGGATGAATCGCATGCACCAACACTCTGCACAGAGTGAAGCAGAACACAGAGAGAGAGAAAAAGATTCACAAATCAAAGTGAAGCCATGTTATATAATAAAGCATGTTTCAAAAAAAAAAAAAAAAAAAAAAAAAAAAAACAAATCAAAGTGATGAACACTGTATCTCAACATTGCCCCTCCCCCTCCCTCCCTGCCCTCCCCCATGACAGCGACAGATATTGGAGGCACAGCTGCTCTATCACATACACAACTGAAAGACGCAAGGAAGCAACACAAGATGCTGGCCACCCTAGGCAAAGTCAGTCAGGACTGGGCTACAGCCTACCTCGATGTGATGAGGCCATAAAGCTGTCTAGAAGAAAATCTAAAAAAAAAATTAAAAAAAAAAAAGAGCCTGTCACTACTTAACAAACATCACACAAAGCCAGTCACTATTTGATGTGCACATCACACTACCTCTCCCTGTCTATCTCTACAGTCAGAGCCAATCATCCACGGAAACATGTATGGCAATTTATGTCGGCACTAATATTCATCCCCCACCCCTCACGTCACCAAATGAAAAAAAAAAAGTCCACCCTGGGTATTTGTTGAGAAAACAAAAGCAGGTCATTGCAGCCCGAGTTGCAGGACAGGACGGGTGAGATGACAAAGGGTGGTGACCACCAATACATCAAACTGCTGCCAGAACTAGGAGAGAAAAACGGTGTACAATGGAGAGCCACACACAACAGGAAAGCCATTATATAAACCATTCTACAGCCACCACTGGGCCCAGAAGCTCTGCTGCACACACAATAATAGAATACAGGCACATCCAACTGGGATAATACTATGGTACGTGGTAATGGTAAACGATCAATGCTGTTCCCCTTGAATAAAGCCAGTAGAATACACACAGAGGTCTACGTCATCATGACAAAGTGACCCACAAATCATGCAAAAACACCAAGGGGATTTTGATTGTGCAAAATGGTCTTGTGCCCGCCAAGCACACTCATACACACACACCCCCCTTTTAGCCCAGTGAAGCAGTGACACTTTCTTCCCACAACTGGAGAACGAACACATAAAATAAGGCAGGGGGAAAAGCAAACACACGTGCAAAATAAATGACTGTTCCACAGTGTACAGAAATCACACGCATACATACTGTCAAGGAACTAGCTATCTCACAGTACAAAGCAGTACATGCATACGGGCATGTCAACACCACAGCAGATGTGCTCGTAAAAAGAAGTCTGCATTGTAATCTATATCAAAACCTGATGTGAAAAAAAAGCCTGAGGTATAAGTAAGCAAGCCGATATGCCAACAAAAAAGCAGCACAAAACCAAAGCAAAGACTTCAAAACCATCAGTTCAACCAAGGTTCCAATTCAATAAAACAAAACAAAAATGAAACATGTATAACCAACCACAGCAGATAAATGTGTCATACTGACAGCGAACTGGGAAAGGCGGGAAGATGAAGACAGTGAAAATCCCTAGAGATCTCAGTCCATTGAAGTGTGAGGAGAAATCAGGTATCTGACGATGACATGGTCATCTATTCACTGACCTCCAACCCACTTTCATCCTGCTACTAACCCACTTTCTTTCTCCTGCCCATGGCTGAGATTCAGTTTTCAACAAAATACACAATGCGGGACAGTGATGGCAGCCATTCTGATCAGAAGCCATCCCCATCCAAATGGATGCACTCTGCATACTGCCTCTTCAGTTATCTCCTGCCACCTGGTCATTCTACAGCAAAAGGCATTTCTTTTTTTTAAACTGTGTTTTTCAGCCCACACCTAACTCATGACTGTAAACATCAACAATGTTATCCTTTCCAAAGTCTAACAAGTTGGTGTGCTGGTCTCGATGTTCTTCTGTGAGCAGTATACATATACAGGGACTTTTCCTTCTTTTTCACACATCTTCCCATACCCCCACCCCCCAAAAAAGAAAACATACACATACAAAAAAAAAAATGGTTTCAAAATGAAAAGAAAAAGAAGTGGGCATACACACATACAAATACACCAAGAAAAATGATAAGCGTCCAGCGCACTAAAATACTAAGGAACACTACCACCACCAGCTGCCCATGCAATATGTCAACAGTCACACAAAAAAACAAACATATAAACAAAAACAAAAAAAAAAAAGAAAAAAAAAAACAACAACACAGAATGGGGAATGCTTAAGTTGTACCGCTTGTGTTAAGGAAATAGCACATACTGCCTTTGTGCACATAAACAAAAAACGACCCACCAAGACAAGAAGCGGATACACTCACACACACAGACACAACCATCCAATGTAATTGTTTGTCAGTGGCAGTTAACTGGACATAAAAGAGAGGAGCTGTTTTCTGGCAAGACATTTGGAGAATCATACACTGTCATGGGGTTGGATAGGGCTTGGCAGACAAATCTAACGAACAAAAATCAACACTTCAACAGAAGGGGAAAAAGTTGAAATCCTTTGTTTTCGTGGCAATCAAGATGCATCAAATGAGCATGCAAACAATATATAACAGCACAGCTAACTCATGACAAAACATTAACTATCTGTCTATGCTCCTTGTCCTCTACTCCCCAGAAAAGCAACAACAGCAAAAAACAATACCAAAAAATTGGCTCTAAAGCATGGAAGGAACAGGAGATATCAGAAGGTGAAGAGGGAAGCACAGATAGTTACAATCAGGTAACAGCATGGACCACAAGCTTGTGGATTCAATCCCAGACTAAAAGCCTGTCACTGCTATATGGCATGGGGAAGAAAATAAAAAAAAGAGTAAATCATGTTAAGGTAAATACACAAATAGGCAAATACTGAGAAGCAATAAAAGATTAAAACCCTTAATAAGTAAGTCACCACAAAATCCTTACATGAAGAGGAAATAGAGAAACAGCAAAACCCCCCACTTACCAAAGTTCCCAAAGATGTCATAAACAGGAAAATACCAGGAAACAATGAAAATGATATCTATAGGTAAACACAAGAAAATAACCTATCCATGTCCCCTCCCCTTCCATCCCCAAAGTCAAATCATCAAATTCAAAGAAGATAACCACCACCACCCCCCCACTTCTCCCCCAACCTTCCCTACCGACCCTCCCTTTCATCTCTTCATGCAGTGTGGTGAGCATTCTTGACATACGCCTTTCCTATACCACATAAACACAGCTTGGAGAGACAAATATAACTGCGTTTCTCATGTGCACACATCTACCACCCCCATCCATCAAAATCACAACTGATCAAAGACTATCTAAAGAAAGATCTATGTATAACATTTTAAGCAAGGGCTACAGCACTACAGATCAGAATGAACACAGCATGACCAAACAGTACCCAAGCAAGCAGCTTTTATCCACCCTCCAAGCCCTCTCTCTGCCTCACACTAAAAAGTAACTACGGGCAATTTTTGTGTGTGTACCCAGTACGTTCACAGACTATGAAGCAGCAACTGTAGGACCGCAGACTGCAAGCTGTTCTATACACTAAGTTGATTGGACGATATGGAATGAATGGAGGTGAAATGAGGGAGAACTGAAGCTGGACTTTCCAAGTGGGAATCAGGAAGGGGGAAGGGGGGGGGGGGGGGGAACAGAGGCTAGGAAACAAAGAGACAAAGAGATGAGTGGAATTGTGAAGACAGACGATGACAAGATGAAACGAACAGGCTAAGGGAGGGGAGGAAAATAGTGGGGGGAGGGAGACACAGAGAGAGCGAGAGAGAGAGAGAGCAGATATTTAGACAGCAAGCCACAGGTAACACTCACTGAAATTAATACTGATGCCACAACTGTGAACCAAACAACCCATACCAGGAAAAAAAAAAAAAAACACATCTGATCTGAAAAACCAAGCCAGAAATGCTCCACTCCTACACACGCGCACACACACACACACACACACACACACACACAAAACACACACACACATTCACACACACACCACTGAAAGCGTTAAGGCAGACGTCCACCGAAGGCAGACAGCAGCACTGTATCACTGAGGTGAATTAGTATCAAACCAAAGTGGAAGCCAGGATGATCTGAACGTTCACCAATGCATGGAGGACAACCAGAAAAAAGGCCACACTGACAAGTCTAGTCATTCTGAGTCACAACACTCAAACAGTTGGACAAGGTTGACGTTTTGACTACTTGCGCACACACACACACACACACTAGATATATATACAACATACAATAATTCAAAGCAGTTTGTGCATTTAGACATACTGGAGGCATGCAAAATGTGCCTGTTAGAAAAGGAAGTTTTCCACATGCATTTGTTTTATGTCAACCACCTATTTTCTTCCCTTCCGTTTTGTAAACTTTCTTACATATGTTCATTCCTACAAGTATTTGTTCTCTCACTTTAACTGTATGCAAAATATAAAGAGGCATAAAAACAATAATGAGCTGTCATAAATGATGCACAAAAAAATTTTGATTACTGATGTTTCAGTTGGCATTTGCATGTGTGCGCATGCACATGCACACACACAGCACAGTGACAGAGAGAACTGTCTTGGAACAACCTTGCTATTTGAATAGTATGCGATAGGGCTCAGTCCTAAGCAATGCCACAAGGTCAAGGATCAACTGGGAACAACAAAAATCTGTCACGGTTTCTTTGACAGACCTTAAGCTCCTCTTGCCTGTCATTCGGTACTTTCCTGCATACTCCTCCACCACTTCTGACTTGTCAAACTTTAACACAAAAATTCTATCACTTCCAAGAATACATTCTAACAAAGATTACAAGCACACTTCCCAGAATACATTCTAACAAGGATTAAAAGCATTTAGAAGTGGGAAATTTTTTAACTGTTACTGTACAGATGATGTTTTCACCACAGTTGGTTTGGATTCACCACAGTTGGTTTAACACCAACACCCCACTGACATGGTAAAGCCAATTCAGACATGTCTGGCATTTCCTGCTTTGCGGAGATGCTGTTGGTGTCCCCACGCTATCTTCACAAACTGTACACCGCCATCGCAATGTGCGGTGTATGGCATATGATTCTCATAAAACCTGAAAAATTGAAGTAAAAATAAAGGGGGTCGGAATAGCTCAGTTGGTGGAGCGCTGGACTCGTGATCCTGGGGTTGCGGTTCGAATTTCGGTGCAGGGGGCATTTTTCCTTCGGTGTTAACAATGGTTCTGACTCCATTCCCCACACATTCCTTCGAATGAGACTATAAACCGACTTCCGAGTGTGAACACATGCACAATTTGCACACACGTAAAATCCCATCACCAATTTTTGGAAGAGAAGGCCAGTTTGGCCAGTTTGTAATGTATGACACATTACACATAGCATGCATCTTCCCCGAAGATGGAGTATGGCTGCCTTAATGGCAGGATAAAAAACAGTCATACACACAAAACTCCACTGCCTGTCTATACAGGCAGTGTCCACAGGAGTATCAGCCTGCATAAGCAGCAAGAAAGGAAAGAAAGAAGTTAAAAAAAAAAAAAAAAAAAAACTACTAGCACAGGGGGACTGCACTGGAACTCAACTCAGCACATGTACTGTTAGCAGAAGAACTACTTCTGTCATGTATATACCATCACTACAGAATAATCTTTAATATCATATTTCAATCATTAATACTAACTAACAATAAAACAACTACAAATGCTTGTGTGGGCAAGTGTCAATCCTGTCCTATCAACAATAACTTCTTTGTCATGAATAACTTTTGTCATGAATAACCAAAGGTACAGGAACAGTTCCTGATCCTGTTCATACATGTGAAACTCATGTTCGCTGCAGATCCTGGAGGTGTCCCTTGAGGTTTCTGACTAGGATTTCCAGGTGACAGGGCAGACCTTCTTTACAACTACAAGCCAGATTTCTTGTCTGCATGACAAATAGAAAGTGCTGCTTGGTAGACGCAGCATGACCATAGTTTTAGGTTTCCAAAGCCAAGATCCTATCCACCCCCCCCCCCCCCCCCCCCCCCCATCCCACCCCTTACCTTCCAAGACTTTGTTAGAACTGTACTGCTCTTCAGCAGCTTGAGGAGAAGGCACTGTTTCAAGATTCATGTTTAGATATTTTTTTCTAGCTAGTTTTTACTCCAATATATTTACCCGTTTCAACCCATGCAGTCACGTCTACAAACAAAGGAACTGAATTTTTTTCAAAGCGACTTTTGGGAGGAAAACGACAATTGTGACATGTCTCTTCCATAATCATACCAATCCTGCTTCTAAATGTTAAAAGATCACACATCTGACCCGAAGAATGTCAAAAGACCTAAAGCTTTGGGCAACTAAAAGCCACCAATGATAAAAATTGGTTCCTGATGTTAAAATCAATAATACATAATAATCAGTTTGAAACTGTTTTCTGGAATTAAACATACAATGGATATTTGATAATATTAATTTCAAACAGATCAACAAAATAGAATTCACTTAAAACACAAAAAATGTGCATATTTATAACCATCAATATCATTTCATGCCTCTAATTATCCTCTTCATCTGAAATCTTTAAATATATGAAAAAAAAGGGAAAAAAATAATGTCTCATCATATAAGGATAAATAAAGCAGGTCAGATTTTACTTACACCAAAAAAACAATGAATAAATATAACAGCATCAAATAAGAAGAGAGAAAAAAAATTGATACAGAAAGCCAAGCTCCTAATATTGTCTACTGGACAACCAGCAGACACTTCACATGCTTCTTGTCAATACAGATTGATCACTAAAACAGTGCTTTCCGTTTCAGAAGGCAGCAACTGTGTTTCTTGTCCAAGAAGAGATTAACAATGGGAAACACATTACTTCAAGCAGCAAGCCTCTTGTCTCACATACACACACAAAACACCATCAACACAGCACAGACACACACACATACACACACATACGCCAACTCTGAAGAAAAGAAAAGTGGATGACGACCCAACCAACAAACAGCACAGGCACACCATGTTCTACGCCAACAGTGGAAGAAAGGGAGAGAAGTCTTTGGTGGCAACAAGGTGAGAGAGCACACAGCATGCCTAATGCAGTTTAGGTTAGTTTACTCTTCTGGCCAAACTGACAGCCAAAAAACCCTGAGATGAAAATATTGCATTATCAGCAAAGTACACGAGGGAGGTGGGGGTGGTGGAAAGGCTATAAACGGTATCATCAGAAAAAAACAACGCAAGACAAACCCACAAATCTACAAAATACCAAACACATTTCTGGACACAAATATAGCACTCTATAGACCAGCAATTCTTGTGTATGTAGTGAAGAATACAAGACTATATCACAGCTATATAGGCAATGGAAGGGTGCACAAATCAAATGCAATCTATGGTGTAGATATCTGAGACAAAAAATGCACATGCTCAAGATATGGAACAAGGCTATGAGATTTCAAAAGGAAAAAAATATTCTCGGCTGCAAATACAGAAGTACGGGAGGTGGTGGAAAGAAACGTCTGTTTATTCCATTAGAAGATGTAGAGCAAAATTACAGACAAGAGAAAGTAGAATGCAGTAAAGAGAGGGGGAGCAGGATGAAGGGAAAGAAAGAGAGAGAATAAGAGAGAGAGAGCAGACAGATCAGAGAAAGAAAGAGAAGGGGTATAAATATGAAAGGAGAACACTCTGGCAGTATTGTTAAGTTTTGTGTTTACAACCACACGTGTACAAGCTACCTGTAACAAGACGTAACAAAAATCTACCAGTGCACATTCACGTAATAATATATATTCATTCATATGTCAATATATAATATATATATATATTTTCTGAGCACTGGTAAGCTAGATTACACTCGTTTCACATACACATCCTTGTGGTAAAGTACATTGGTCCTACAGGGTATATGAATATAATATATATCAAATGTAAAGGCAAATTAAAAACAACTCTAGGCCCGTGCACATTCAGACAAACCTCACCAAAACAGAGACAGAGAGATACAAAGAGCCAACACGCCGATTTCCCATCCCAAACACATCCCCCACCCCCATCTCTAATCGCCATCCACACACACACAGCTACAAGCAGCACCGCACCACACAACCAACCAAACACCACAGTGAAAAAAAAAAAAAAAGAGCAAAACTACCTCACAACATACATACACATTGAGCTGGGAAGTTGTGCTAAAAATGAGACATGAACTGTGTTTTGGGGGGCGGCAACAACTAGCCTGAGATGATGGTGTGAGCCGCATATGAATCAAATTGTTTGGGGTTTAGGGAGAGCAAGCCAAGGAGCCCACACCAGCCTGCTGGACTGACGGACCATGTCAAAGTGTCAAAGGAGAAGAGGACAGACATTCAAAGCAACCTTTCCATTGGATGTTATAATTCTGCTGCAGTGAATCAGGCCTCCTTTCAAACCCAGCAGTCCAGAGACCAAGTGAGCGATGCTGGCGAGAAGACAGCTACAGTATACTGCAACTCTCAATCCCTACTGTAGACAATCTAGCAGGCAAACATACTTGTGCAGTTTGCAATAGTAACCACAAAACAAAACAAAAAAAAGTCAAATGAACAACTCTAACCTACTGGAAGAAACCTATCTCAAAACTGTTTAATTTCCAATACCCAATGTTCAAAAGAAAACCTTTTTATTATCATCATTTTTTGCTTTGTTTTCCTTATTTCAAACTGAAATTTGTTCAAAGATGAAGAATACTTTCTTTGTATGCATAACAACCATATTCTTTTTTTAATAACAGAACCATCTTTTCTAGTAAAAGAAGAAATCTTACTTAGTGATTTTGAACAAAATGGCAAGGTGCAACTTAGCCAAGAAGTTGTGCAATCCACTTGCCTCAAACTATTCCTGCATTTTACTGCTACAGTGATGTTTACAAATCAGCTCCGTTGTTTAGACAGAGAGTGACGGTGACAAGACTGTTTCTGTGTGACTATGTCAAAAACGGCAGCAAGGGTATCAACAAGCGACACACTTCAATGCTGTTGGAACAATGCAGCCAAGCTTAGCCACTGGCAGGCGGCCCCTCTGTGAACAGGTGCAGCAAGAGCACAACGGGTGAACTGTGAACTCTCAGACACAAGACAACAAAGAACTCTCCTCCGTCATGGGGACCGGCTCCTCTAGATGGACCCCCTGACTCCCTCGTTTCTAGGCCCACAGCAGACAGCCCAGCTCCATCTCCCCTCTCCTCAGCACACCTACCCCAGGGAAAGGCAGGGAAGAAAGGGGAGGGGGCAGGCCATGCCATGCCCACACACCTCAGAGGATCTTTTCGATGTGCTGCAC
Source organism: Conus betulinus (assembly GCA_016801955.1). Classification (NCBI taxonomy): domain Eukaryota; kingdom Metazoa; phylum Mollusca; class Gastropoda; order Neogastropoda; family Conidae; genus Conus; species Conus betulinus. The sequence goes on along the minus strand of JADBJO010014024.1, from coordinate 5,031 downwards.
AAGCCCATGGAGCTGGAAGTAAACCGCCTCATTCCTCAGCTCACGAAGCGTCTGCTTGTTGCGAGGCAAGGCGTCGGTGCTGAGGCCACCATCCCGCAAGTAATTGAGGATGTAGCGGAAGTGGGTGCCATCACGGTCAATGAAGATGGTGCCATCCTCCCTCCTTTTTCAGACCGTGCCGCCCTGAGAACATGGCTGCCAGCATGGAGTCGGCTTCCCCCGGGTGAGGGTGAGTTGGGATGTTGTGAACACGTGACCGCCAACATCTAGTTTTATTCGACCCTGCACACACATCACCACATGCATTCATGTCTCTTTGTTAATTTACTACCCCAAAAAGGCACAGGCTGAAAGTTACATCAGATCTTTCATCTTTTTTCATCCGATTTGCTTGTTCACAACTGCTCATTCACTACTGGTTCATCCTTCGAAGGGTCATCCTCTGTTCTGTTACAATACTGGTTCTTTCGAAAGTCCTGAGCCTTATAATGCATAACTTCAATCACACAGCTTGAAATTTTCCAGTGCCTCCAGAAAAGAATGAAAAAAATCTATGTATGTTTGAGGTGTCAGTCAACCTTTTAAAGTTGAAAAATAGCTGACAAGACTGAGGTAGACATCTGAATTGACCTTCAAAATACAACAGTCCACATACCTACAGCAGATTAAGCTTTGCTGCTGTGATGAAACTCTTGACAAAACCATCTGATCGGTCCCACTAAAACACCAAACCAAAGAATAGATTTCAAATCTATGCCCACTCTCCCCTCTCAACCCCCCCCCCCCCCCCCCCCCCCCCCCCCCTTAGTACGGTGTGAGTCCCACAGCTTCGACTATCTGTCACAAAGGAAAAACTTGCGTCACGGTAAACGCGTGATGCCTTTCGTTCTTATTGGCCCACCTTCCTTCCCCCCCTCAACTCTCACTTCCCCACGCTGGGCGATACTACTCAGCTGGGACAAATGGCCTGTCTCACACACACACCCCCCCCTCTCTCTCTCTACCCGTGACAGAAAGACATGTGGCCGCTCTCTCCACTGCCACCACCTCCACTCAACCCCCCACCCCTCCCCCCATCCATAAATTAAAGGCATGTTGCCGCTGTCATACTCTCCACCACCAACACCCCCCCCCCCCCCCCACCCCCCCCACCTGAGCCACGTGCGGCCGTAATTGACACAAAGGCAGTTGTCAAACCTCCCTTCTTCTTCCCCCCCCCCCCCCCCCCCCCCCCCCCCCCCCCCCCCCCCCCCCTGAGCCACGTGCGGCCGTAATTGACACAAAGGCAGTTGTCAAACCCTCCCTTCTTCCCCTCCCCCCCCCATATATCTACAGTCCCCATGCTCACGAAAACCTATACGGACGCATAAATTAACCAGTGCTGATTAGGTTCAAACAATTTCGCAGGCGACTGATGACAAGACTAAACCCTTCCCCCTCTCACCCCTGATGGGTGAATGACAGGTTGTCAAAATCTGATTTGGCAATTGAGAAATTCATATACCAGGCACACAGGGTTGCAATTTCACTGACCCCTCAGGACTGCCTGTAGTCCAGAACAGAGGAAGACAAAGAAGGTCCAGCCATTTTATGGAATGTTTTGTATTTTTCAAAAGACCCCATTAAAAGTGATACACATGCCAAATTTCAAGGCCATAGGTTTAATAGTTTTTGAGATATTGAGCTTTAAAATTGGGTAAAAAAATGGCGTTTTTTCACGTTTTTGCCAAAGGGCCATGTTTGGACCCTCATATCTTCTGAACTATTCACCTAATATACTCTCAGATTGGCAGAGTTATTATCTGTGATGGATACACTGAGCCTATTTTTTTCCAGAGCTCAATGATTATCATTTTTTAGCTGTGCCTCTTCAAAAATGACTAAAATGCTGATTTGTCGACGTGTCATTTTGTGGCAAACACAGGGTACCGTTACTTAACAACCCATAACTCTGGAACGACACATGCTACAGACAAAGTAGAGGTATCAAAATAATCAGCATTGAAGAAGGAACCTAAAGGTAAAACATCCATGAGTTCAACCTTCACCTTTATGTACAAATTACATCAAAGTAAACAAAATCACCTACATTCCACATATATTCCGTCATTATCACGGGGACAGAATCAAATGCTCAAGAATTTCACCAAGCAAATATGTTCCAAATAACAGGCAAATAATGAAATATATGTGTCAAAAGGAACAGTAAATCACAACTGTCTTAAAAACTTTTCAAATACCAGAAAAATCACCCTCTTTCCATGTTCCTGTTTTTCAATCACCATTAAGATAAAACTGGCCATCTCCATTTTGTACCCAAACATTAACAGTACTTTTTAACATATTGTTTGTATCTTCTTTTCAGGGTTCCCCGCTGGGTACAGTCAATGCTCCAAACTCTGTTCTTTGGTAGAATGTTGAAGTCTGAATAAAAGACATATTTACTTGCAACTTCCCCAGTGGAGTCTGACAACGGCCATCTAAACAGGTTTTCTGTTCCTTTCTGGTCCATGAAGGAAATGCAAGCAAGGTCAGGTCTAACAATTTCTAGTACTTGACCAATGTAAAATGCATCATCATAGAAAACTGCTACTGACTGTCCTGGGCCTGAGAAATTGAATGGAAATTCATAGTCTGATTCATCATCAGAAGACTGATGACAAATATTTATTTCATGTTCCAAAAGTGCTGAATGATCTGGCTCTTGTGGTTCTTCTTCAGTGCTACTGTCAGATTCTTGCAGGTACTGGTCATCTTCTGAAATTTATCACACACACACACACACACACACACACACACACACACACACACACACACACACACACACACATACGCATGCATGCATGCAAACACACACACACACACACACACACACACACACACACACACACACACACAATTTTTGAATAAACTGAACACAGTTAATAACTGGACATTTGTTTTGATCTATCAGTGATGAAAATGGATTGTTTGAATTCAGAGACTGTGAATGAAAGTGCATGATAACTTTGAAGAACATTTTTTTTTTTTTTATATATATATAATATTCATTTATATCATTTATGGATATGATTCAAACAGTAAAAATTTTTTAAATACACATTGCCACAATTTTCAATAAGACTTTTAGTGAATGCTACCAGCTACACACACACACACACACACACACACACACACACACACACACACACACACCAGCTAGTCATTTTATTATATAATACATGCTTCAAGTTTCCAAATTCTGATTTTCTTACTCCTATCTTTTAGTACATATGCCACACTCATACTGCAGCTTCAAGCTAACATTCTCTTTAATTAGTTAATGAGTATTTTTTGTTACTTTTTAGTTTTTTTATTTTCCTTTTATCTCATTTATTTATCAATTTATTGATTTTATTAATTCATTGATTTCATTTTGGTACAACAGTACTGCAAATTAATCCAAAACAACTGCTACTTTCAATTTTCATTGAGGTCTGAAACCTGAGTTATCGTCCCTGTCGAAGTTACAGCTGCCAAATTTTAATCTTACTTCGTAATTTTTCGCTCTAGACAAAAATCATAAAACCTTTTTATAAAAATCTGAACGAGCTTGGGTAAAAAAGTTATTCTATGAAATTGTTTTAAAACTAAAAGGTTGATCACCGATTGCAACCATTAGTACTGATCACGGGAGCTAACAACCACCACTCGACCGAGCACATGTCTGATGAAAAAAAAAAACACTTCTAAAATAATTTCCAGAGTTAAGAAACACAAATTCCTTGAAAATAACAGGGCAAGGGCTTAAACAAATGAATCGTTCGCATACTTACCAAGATCACGCTCAAAATCGTTGAGATCCATCGGTTTAAACTCGCCACTCGACTCGAACATCGTGTCAGCTTCGTACCCCCCCCCCCCCCCCGTGTCGGAATGCTGAATGCCGATTGGACTACGGGGTTCTCTCTTTATCCTGGCCGGAACTTATACACACAGCAGCCTGTGCGTCCTTATATACACGAACGAAAAGAGCATTGATTTTTCTACAAAACGAGTGGTCTTTCAATATGTTTTGTTCAGAATTAGCGATGTTGATATGCTTTTGAAGTTTATGCTAGTCTTTCGGCACAAAATTTGCGGCACTTAATGAAAAGGAACTATGACGAACTTTATATACCGATCAATTCTGCAGGTTTTTCTGTTTCATATGGTACCAACATCGTCGCTGTGCATATAGTGTGTCAAAGTTCCGAACACTTTTCCGGATGTTGTTGTTTGCGGGTCACGGATAGCCCGCGGCTTGAATCGTTGCACAAGCTCGCCAACGCAGTGTATGGTTTGTGTGTTTAGATCGTTCACAATAAAAGCACACTTCTTTCATACCATAAAAAAACACACAGACTTCATGTTAGAGGTTCATTTTAGATGTGGAGATATTAGAAAACTGGCTGGCTGAGTCTCATATCTCTTCTGAAAGAAAGAGAATAAGAGTAAATGTGTGCACTCAACAAAACCAGCCATCAGATTCTCACCTACAGACCAAGTTCTCTTTATCGCAGAACTGGGATCTTGGTTACGCTACACACTGTGGTTGAACCAGAAGCTGGGACTTCACCAAAAGGCCGGGGGAACGCCAGACACCGTGGCTTTACTTTAAACCGGGGCGACACCAGACAACCAATCTACACCAGTGGGGCAGTCACCAGCCACAGGAGAGATCAACTATTCTCTCCGAAGCAAAGCTAAGTTAGCTTACCACCTGGACTCAAATCCATCAGACCCTTGCCCTCACTTAATGATGAAACAGTGAGAACCTGTCTATGAGTACCACTTTGGCTACAGCACTGGGTGCTAGCAAGCGAAGTGGATGTATAATAACCATATACATTCAGCGTAACTTAGACAGACCCCCTGTATGCCAACTTAAGCTTGCTGCACAGAGTGCAAGCGAGTAAAGTAGGAGTGAGGAAGGGCCCCTCATTGTGGTAGTCCAATGAGAAATAAAACCCAGCCTATGGAGGTGACATGCCATTTCTTACCTATGTGTAA